>JAXGGS010406935.1:0-12327 GCA_035585475.1 Armandia brevis
TACCTCTCTGACTCAGGACTACCTCCCCACTCACTGGAAGCTTGTCTCAGCGCCAATTACCTCTCTGACTCAGGACTACCTCCCCACTCACTGGAAGCTTGTCTCAGTGCCAATTACCTCACTGACTCAGGACTACCTCCCCACTCCCTGGAAGCTTGTCTCAGCGCCAATCACCTTTTAGACTCCTACCTTCCCTCTCCCTGGAAGCCAACTCTCAGCGGTGATCACCAAGCCAACTATATATGGCTTTGCACGAGAAACCCCGTCGCTGCGCCATGTTATTTAGGGGCATTGCATGAAAGGGTCGTCGGCGTAGATTTTACATAAAATGTAACTGCATTCATGGGTCTAAATTTGGAGCTTAAGGTCAGAAATGATTATGATTTTAGAAAGATCAAAGCCACCTTCTCATCTCAAATACATGTTTGCTTGTTAGATTTAAAGGAGCTTGATACGCATCACAAACATATGAGCGAAAGAATAAATGTTTCATCATGACAAGATATACAGTAGCCCAATTAAACTTCAGGTGAGAGATACCCGTCAATCGACACTTGCATTGATGACCCTTACAACAGTGTACATAATGAAATTCGCCTATCATGACAAGTGTTCTGATACTTGTTAAATTGTTTTAGATATAGTGTCCTATTAATGTATTACACTAAATAGCTTATCAGCCACTACAGATCATATCAAGAAGCACTGAACTCGCCATACACTTCAATGCGATAAGTGATGAATATATATTGGACCGCCAAATACATATTTCGTGATGTATTTCCTCATGAACAGGTCATGTAGTTGGTCTGATCTGTTGGTCTGTAAGCTACAATTTGCGCCAAAAAGACCCATGTCAACTTGCATGGGCATGGTAAAACCTCAACTTTCTTTTGCCCAAGGTTTGTCCTAGCGGCCCCTGATATGTAGTATATCTCCTACTACGATTGATAATACCGTTTTGATGAGCGATTTTGTAACCGTCGTAGCTTTGTCAGAGTGCACTGAGCGTCAATACTCAGAAGTTGCAAGTATACTTACTACGCAGGTAAACATCGGTAAAATCCAGACCAGCGCTACGTCCACGTCCACAATACAATCTTAATTGATAAAATGTCTCTAAAAGCTGATTGTTGTTTAAAGTATTATTCAAAAGCGAAACCATTGTCAACACTATAAATTCATGTCCTCTCTTAATTTGAAACGCCGACTAACTGTTCGACCTAATTAAGCTCCACTTTTTTAGGCTTATGAATAGAAATCACTGTCCCATTAAATGACTTGGTTATGTGTATTGCTCTAGAGACGCAGTGCTTTGAAGGATGAGTTCTGATAAGTATCCGATTTGATTTCAGGAGTATTATCGTAAAATTACTTTCTCTGGTTCATCGATATCGCCATGTTGAAAGGTCGGGGGTATGTCATGGCACGATGTCACCTACGTTTCTATATAAAGCACACTGTAAGATAGAAAATGTTTGCCAAATACATTTATCGGTGAATCGATTATAAAATTATAAGATATAGTCAAAGAAAAGTGGGTTCGCTCGACATAATCCGTGACGTAAATATTGGTTGAACCAACCAGGAATATTTAATCACGTTCGCGTGATATGAAATTCAAACTTCTTTAGATTTAACTTTTGATTCGGCTGAAATCATCTGAGTCACCAGGAAGTCAAAAGCACCCTTTCCAAACAAATATCAAATATCAAATATAATCGACTTGGCAAATATTTTGTCTAAAGCTGAGGCAATCAAACCCGTGGTTGTAAAAAATGGCAGTAGTTTTTTCTTTGTATTACCGTGCATGAGTCAAGTGATATTAGACAGAGGTACACTATTTAAGCGAGAGATTTACTCATAACGCTCTCTATATGACCTGTCATTTAGATTTGAGGAGGCGCACAGAAATTACGTACATTACTGACATCAAGGTGGGCGCTCTATTACTGATCACTATAGTTTTAATAGAATTATGCTATCCGAAACGTAATATATCTCTTTATTTGCGTTGATAGACTGAATGCCAGAGCTTAAGATGAATGATACAATAACGGACCAGGGACGTATAATGGACACTCCCTCTGATGAGAATCCAGTTACGGCTCAACCCAGCGAAACTTCACGTAACGATTGTTCATCAAGCATTCAAAATGAGCTCGAGTTTTACCGAGGGGCCTGGGCAGCTGCTGAGCGGGGTAAGCAGATTCTGCAAGAACAATTTAATGACCTGACGGAATACCTGCAGGGAATCCATGCAGTCGGGGGAGATGAAAAATGCGCCGTCGTCAACTGTCGTGTTGAGAAAGGCAACATGTCGGATGAATTAAGCGAAATTAAAGAGAATCTTCACTCGGCGAAGGAAAGTTTGGAATCTGCAAATAAACGAGAAGAGGAAATCAAGAAGCAGTTAAAGTTGGAGGCTGGCGCAAAGCACGAAAAGGTCATGGCACGTATTCAAGAATATCGTGAAGGCCGAGAACTCCTCAAGGGCAAACTAGAAAAGCTGGCTACGGAATATGAAGCAATCAGAAATGAGAAGAAGCAGCTTAGTGGAAAGATCGACGCGTTGCAAAGCGAAAAATACAAATACGATTTGGCTATTCTGAAGCAAACCGCGACCAGAGGGTCTGAACAACATGTCCAACTGGCTGACTCCATTCGAGCGAACCTTGCCGGAGTATTTCCAAGGGGTCCACGACCCGATGTAGGTATCGCTAGAGGCCGGGGAATTGCTCTGACTCCTCGATCAATTCAAATCCCACCATCACCAGCAGAAGCTTTGAAGATTCCACCGCCAGCAGAATACGATCGATGCCTGTTCTGCAAAGAAAGGTTTCCATCTGCTATCGAGGATGAGACGTATTGCTTTGTGCACCGTGATATGTTTAAAGATGGGAAATACCACTGCTGTGGTGGGGCCCCTGCTGTGAAAGGATGCCTGAGGGTCAGGCACATTCGTCTCTATGTAGCCTACGATAAGAAGTTGAATATCACCGACGGGAAAAAGAGCATTCAAATCAACTAAACTATTTAGAACATATATGATCAGGCAGACCACTTATTCGATTCAATACATGCACAAAGCTGGATTAGCTGCGGGTTCCTAGTAAGCGAATACACGTTGTTAGAATGTAACATTGACCATATTCTACTCTTTATTTTATGTGTTGATGCGTCTCACTTCGCAATAGGAGGGTCATATTTAATTTGTACATACACCTATCGAGGATGCTATATCTTCGTTCTTATAAATGTTATGAAAATACAACAAC
This sequence comes from Armandia brevis, assembly GCA_035585475.1. Taxonomy (NCBI): domain Eukaryota; kingdom Metazoa; phylum Annelida; class Polychaeta; family Opheliidae; genus Armandia; species Armandia brevis. The sequence goes on from JAXGGS010406935.1 coordinate 3,279, forward strand.
ATGCCTTTATTGTAGATTATTGCGTTAAACTGAAACATGTTCACGCATAGGAAAAAACAATTCTATAACATGTTTATCTTCCTAGCATAGCTGGTTTTAAAATGTACCTCATGTTTAATTCTCCGTTAACGACGTTAATCTTTGGACAAGAGCACTTGTCCATGGGGCGGCAAACATCAATGAGTACACTAATGATTATATATAAGCATCTGTTAATATATTGGATTACTTCACTCAAGTGTTGATCACTCTTTATATCGTCTTTAAAGATCGTTGTAGGACGCTTAAGTATTAAGTATTCTATATAATGACCTGTTTTATCGTTGTGGCGAGATCGATTAACTTCATATTCGTTAAATGTTTCAATCTAATTGCATTGTGGTTATTAAATAAACACGCATTCGACCTAATTATAATTCCAACTAATTAAGACTTACAGCAGGGCAAATAATCTCCGGCCAACGTTATATGAAAATTCACAAATACAATCATTTTGGTTGCGTTGAATTATGATTAAAGTATGTTAGACTATTGTTCTTATCACCATTAGGCGTCGAAATAAGTTCTTGAATCATACATTAGCATATCGCTAGTATACAAACAAGGAAGTTTAGCCAATGACTGATATAACCAATACACTTTACTAGTGGTTCATAAGTTGACATCATAAATCGTTGATATCGCTGCGGAAAAAAATCAATGGAATATCTTGATCAAATCCGCCCGTATAATCATAACCACTCGTGTAAACATAATCATTCACAGTGTACCGTCCTAGAGTTACAATTCTATACTAAGTGGTGCTGTATGTACAACTCGCTGCATGACTTCAATAGATGTTCTGGTTTCTTAGATCGCGGACGCAGTGGCTCGAAGACTCGTGGCCCATGGGAAACTCCACCCTTGCCGGAGAGTTTTGCTAGAGTAGTATGGTTGTCCCTATATCAATAGATGGCACTACTCATAGGCATAAATCTCGTTGGCACATCATTACTGGCAAAACTCCATGGCAAAACTCCATGGTAGAATGCCATAGCAGAGCTATCAGGCAAAACCATCTGGCATAAACCTCTGGTGTTACCCTCTGGCAAAACAACAACTGTCTCTAAAACAGTCTTAAATCTTTTCAAATTATTGATTCTGCTGGGAACTTTATTTCAAATCATTTATTCTGCTGGGAACTATTTAAATAGAATTTGTTCTGCTGGGAAAATATTCAGCTAGGAGGTATTGTCCCAAAATATCATTCAGCAGGGGAGCACTCCTTTATGTTTGCTTTCACACATGATAAAACAATATGGGAATTATTTTCGCATAAAACATGTGTCTATTCAGCACAGCGCCAACTACGTCAGAAGTAACTGAACGAATGAGTATGTGAAATTTGATGCTCCTCACTAATGATGCCCCGGTTATTGTACTAGCTGTATAAAGTGCCTATTTCTGATATGAATCAATTCTATTAGCCCATACATTTATTCCGCATGTCAAGTTGTGGTTAAAAAGATATCGCTTCATAACCCGAGGTTGAGATCGTCATATTAACATTGTGAGTGACGAATGGTTGACCGAGCTGTAAGTTAGGACCAAAGAGGAGTATCTGTCCCACGAGAAAACAAGTTTGACTGTTCTGTGAGTATAATGATTTTCTAGGTTGAACAATCAATTACCATGCATACAATTTTTCGTGGCAATTGCTTGAAGTTCAAAGCCGCAACCAGTTATTAATCTAGTGCTCTAATTCAACTATTCTAAATTATCAAGTGTTAACTACGTGCATTTCAAATTATGTTTAAGGTCTAAGCAGGTCCAAGCCTCTTACTGTTAAAATAAACTTGTGGAAATAAATGAGCAGCACTTAATGTACAAAATTATATTCTGATCATCTTAGAAAAAAAGACATCCCGGGGCAAATGGCAATCAACAATCCAAGGAGTGCTATGGGCAGGGAGTTGGCTTCACCTTTAGCAGATCAGACAAACAGACCTGCCATAGGAGCAACGGCGACCCAAGTCTCGGACGCAAGCGACTCAGATATAGATGGCGCCTTACTCACTGCTCTAGACACCAGTCAGAAGAATTACACTGCTCTCTCTGAAAGATATAATGAAGCTTGTAAGCTGCTGGATCGCTACAGGAACAAAAATACCAGCCATAGTGAAGTAGAGTGCACCATAAATCGGAAAAACCTAGAAGAGAAACTTAAAATTGCCAGACAAGAACAGGCCAAGTCAAAGTCCAACTTAGAAGCCGCCAATATGACAATGGATGAGGTTAAGAAGCAACTCGACCTTCAACCTGATGCAGATCAACAATCGATCTTAGATAGAATCCAAGAATTCAGAGAGGGAAGACGAATAAATCAAAGCAAGTTTGAATACTATCACTCGTTGTATGAAGATGCGTTGTCAAAAATAACATCATCAACGTCTGCATTGAATGCAATGACCAGACATTGTCGTAAGCTGGAAATCCTGATAGACCAGGAGAAACAAAATGAGCATCAGCGTAACATACAGGAGCTGCAGCACCCCCCAATCGATAACGAACAGAGTGCGGAAGCCTCTACGTCGGAGTTTCGCAATCTTGGCCCGGGAGTTTTAGCGAAAAGGCAAACCGATCGCTGTATATTCTGCCGGTCCAAATTTCCATTGAGGGATGACGGAGGATGCTTAACCCACTCTCGCACGTTTGTTGCCAGACACGGATATGATTGTTGCGGCGGCGGCTCCAACACCAGCGGATGTATCGAGGTCCCTCACGTGCGCCTGATTGTCACTCCGGACGGGAAATATCTGACGGACGATGAACACTTTATGAAGCTGAAGTACTAACAAGTCACTCTGAATGAAGAATGGGACCGGCACATTTAAGATATTTAAGATTTAATGATAGTAGTTTGGCACTCGTGAAATGTTATCATCAATAATAATCAATGAAATAAAATAGTTCTGGCTGCAACAGGCCATGAAATACAGCAAAACATAATACATATGTCTAGCTTTATCGATACGTTGAAAACACGTTTCAGTAAGTTTGAATAAGAGACAATCGAAGCATATGCATACGGTCGTCAAATTCACGAACTTTAATCATAAACTGAACTTAATTTACACCCGTGTTCAGGCATTGCTTTTGATAAAGTTGTAAGAGCAAGCTACTGTATAAAGTATATCAGTCTTAAGCTATTGAAATTGATAATTTGTTTCTCAGGCCCCGACCGCATGGGCATGAGAACCCCCCCCCCCAAAAAAAAAAAACCCCAAAAAAACTACCGCCCCTAATTTTACCGAAAAAAACTGCCGCCTCCGCATAGCATTGAAAAAAAATCCCCAAAACCGACTCTCACACAAGAAATACCCCATAAATGTGCTTAACCCCTTAAAATAGGCCAAATGTTTCAAAAAAATAGTGCCCGCCGCCCCCTTATATTCTTGGCGAAAAAAATCTTCCAAATAACCTGCCGCCCCTATTTACACAGACAAAAAAACTTGACCTGGCGCCCGCACTCCGTCCGAAAAAAAAAGAGAAACAACTTGATAAATTGATGGGGCCTTAGCTACATGTATATATTTTGAACGATTTTGCGCATTAAATCGAGATTGTTCATACGCCTAAACACCATGCCAAAGTCCGGCTTCTACTTTATTTTGTCTATCCAGTTCTGCCTTGCTTAAATGCATACAAATGCGTGTACAATTGGCCCAGCCATTTGATTCCAGGTACGATTGGACAACAACGATTCAATGCAGTATTTCTAACAGCACTTTAAGTGCATGTCATATCTAATACACTTGTTTGATTACTAGAGTTCGACTTGTTTAGTCTATATATAGGGTTACACCTTGAAATATCTTATTAGAAGTATATCGATACTGTATCTTTAATTACTCCCTGTTCAGCAATACCTGTATTAATCTTGATAACTCGTACTATACCCATAAGTAAAATAAATGCTGTCGTAAGTGTATTGAATACATGACGCGTCTCAAAGGTAGTATAGATGATCAACCTTTCAGGAGGATATTTATACATCTATTGTATATCATTCTTTCGAATCGCTCAGAATGTTAAGATGCACAATTATTTACCAACGAATTGTATTTTGTTAATGTACTTGAATTGTCACCTACTTGAAATATATCATAATTTCATATGACAAATTTCCAACGACTTTGCAGAGGTTCAGATGATATTTATTGTGATTTTATTTTGGGGAGTTCATCGTTTGTCGCGCGTCTATTGGAGTACTTCATATACTGATTTAGTATGTTAGAGTACTTTCATAGTACTAGTATTTTATCGTTATTACAACTTTATGGATTTAAAGATTGTTTAAAAAAAAACCTCAACCAAGAGAAAACGCGGAAAACTGTTCTTGACCCTTGTTGTCTCGTGACTAAATAGTTCTTGAAATATCAGTCAAGTTAAAGGATGAGCAACATCGTCGAGATTACGATTGCTAGTTCTCTAATTAATCATACTTAACCCTTATACACGCTTCCCACCGTTTTTTAACGTTCATCATGTTACCACGGGTATCGCTAAAACGCGCTCGTTCTTGTCTATCTCCTGTATCCTTTATAAATATGGTCATGTACAACATTCATATATTCAATGTTAGCATGTTCATGATAATATTATTCGACCTCAATCCTTCCATCATCGCAATAACAGCGGTGAGCAGGGCCGGCAGATAATGGGTTTTCGACATATACCCCCAAGTAAAACTAAAACATAATACTACTGTATGAAGCATATTTGAATAGGGAGCGGAGACCGATTTTACGGTTAATGACACAATATATCGGATACTCAGGCCATACAAAACTCCCAATTATAGCGTGGGTTTCGTGGCCAAGTTAACGCCCCAACATGACCGTTGTATATAGCTGCGCAAAAACATACTATTTAAGGCACTTAGATTGGTTGTTTGCTGCTGTCTGAAAACAGTTATTAGATATTGACAAAAAACAAGATAGTTGATACTGGTTACATGTATTTATAGATAAAGTGATGAGACCAACATCCTAAATTGACGGGGTTCTTTTGAAATAACTGATGCCTGATCCTATGAGGCTTGACGAGTTGAACTTTCGTGTCATCACTTATGATTTATATATACAATGCACGTAAGTGGAGAGCTTGTCTTGTTTTGCATGTGGCGCTGTAGTAGTACAAGCTAAGAAGTCAGCTTACGTCAAGTTTGGATGATACACGTTTCCACGGATTTTATATACAGTGTCAAGTTGCCCCGAACTCGTCAAGCTTATAGCAAATTAACCGTGTTCACTATGAGTAACAATTTATGCATGTTCATATATTCGTGTTTTTATTACCAGGTTGAAAGCATGTTGTTATAACAAGTCAGCTGGAATAATCAATAAAAGCACAGAAGCCTGATTTCAGCTGTGTTGCGCATGCGACCTTATTTTAAAACAATTATATAATCAACCACGCATCAGCTTGATTAATTATTTAATCAATAAATACTCTGATAATACTCACAGATATGCGTTCATTATTTATCAACAACAAAATCTATTTTACGTCACATAAGTGTGTTTTTCTTTATAATGGATTAAACCATTATAAAACCAAAAAACATAAGATTAGTGCACTTTAGATTTCGAGCGGTTTAATTGATTATATCCTTTTTAGCACTGATGATTTTTAAGGTTCGCACAGCCGATATAATACTATTATATAATGCGCTCTATTAAGGGATGTAACTGAATAAACTAATGTGTAGACAGATATAAAGTACTTGCGTATACAGTAATCCTGAGTGTGAAGATATAGAAGGTAATGATGCTTGTTGAAAATGACTCGTATTAGGTCATATTAGTTTATCTTCATGGAGTTTTCACCATCAGTGATAAATGACCCGTCATCAGCAGAATACATGCGTACATGTCGGACCTTCATACATCCATCACCTGTCGGTACCCCCCTACAGCAATGATATGCTCCCTCCTTGAAGGTTTCCTTGTGTACCTGACACCATCCGCCGCTGTCCGTGGCTGGGAATTGATGTCTGCAAAAAAGACATCTATCGTACTCCGTTGCCGGCGGTATTCCTTTCTTAACGGTAGCGTCGTCTCTTCTGGCAGCAGTGGTTGTAGTTGCTCTGCTGCTTGGCTGACGGACTGGAACCCTTTTATTTACTGTTACTTCCTGGCTTGCAGCCCCCTTTAATGCTACAGGAGGTTGGCCGCGTAGTAATGTGGCAAAACTGGTGCGCAGGAATTTAGCTTTCAGGTGTTGTGAGTCAAACTCTCTCTTTGATAGCTGTTGCTTGGCAGCCAAGGCTTGAAATCGCCGTTGCGTCTCCAAGTTCTTTATCCTTAAGCTAAGCGTCGCTTTTTCAGTGGTAATAGTTTCATATTCCTTGGTGAGCCTCTCAAGTCTTTTTATACTTAGTTTTCTTCCCTCTCGATATTCCTGAATCTTTTCTAAAACGGACTCGTGCCTCGCGTCTTCTTTCAGCTTGAGTTCTTGCTTGATATCGAGTTCTCGTTTCGTCGCCTTCTGAAATGCCTCGTTTGCAGTTGCTAGGTCTGCCTCAATCCCTTGTAGTTTTTCTTCCAATTTTGCATTATCTGCAGCTACGAAAGGTGATGGAATATTCTCATTAACGGCTCCACTTTGTATCATGAGAACTTTCATAAGTTCATCTAAGTCTTCTTGCAGCAACTTGTTACGCGATTCAGCCGACTTGTACATGTTTTTGTAGAATTGTAATTCATTGTCCCTATTTGTACCCATTTCAGCTGGGATTCCGCATTTTAGTAATAGGGTATCGTCTTCCGTAGCAGTGTCCAGTAGGTGGCCAGACTCAGACGTTTGTTCGGCCATTCTGTCCTAGGAATATACAGTGGCTTGAGATCTTAAATTTAACACGTTGAAAACTGTCGAAAGCTGAATATCATCTAAACTTCCTGACCTAAGATTGTGTGAGACTTGTCACTATATATGCGGGATATACTATTAAGAACTATATACACACAATAAAAACATATTTGATTAACACTTGATCTTCAAACAAGCATGCTTGAATGCAACTGATTTAGCTGTTCACCTCAAGATATATTGCAATTAATAATCTTCAGTCAAGAGGAAACCCATCGGTGGTAACTCTGACAATAATGATAAAGCAAGCTACCTTACATACGGTGAATAACTAGTGATACATGTACACCATATATCAACATGTGCTTATCTCAATGTACATGCGTCTTAGCCAGTTTGATATAATGTGTACTTTTATGAAATTCAAGATGTGCTGACGTATGGTGACGCTTAGCTTCACAACAAATGTTGCGCGCGGGCAAATCAAATGTTAATGCTCTTGCTGACGCGCGGGGTTATCCGAAAGACAAGATCTTCCTGGTTGATTCTGGCGGAGACAGCCAATCAAACCTTTTAGTTATGATGTGATCATATAATGAGCCGGTGGTTAATTAAGTTATGGTTTCAATCAAAATAAAGTCATTCAAAGGTTATAGGATCATGCTATGACGAGAACCCGTCTCATCGTTAAGGTTGTCATATATTCGGCAAACTAATGATTTGAAGGGATTGCCATCTTTGGTTTTATCAGATCAATGGCCTAGCACATGTATGTCTTTTCCGGTATCATCTGTAACGTGCATTTTAGGCACGAGACATGAAGCTGGGAGGTCATTCAGTGTATCGCCACAATGTACCCGATCGTGGAAGTTTTCAGTCCTCAGTTTTTAATATGCAAAGGTATTACATTGTCAAGGAATCTCAGTGATATACCTGTGAAACCCTCCCTCCGATCTTCCCACGCACGTCTATTTCTAGAATAACAATACTATTTTTAAACTAGATATACAACCAATGCCTCGAACATTCAATCAATTTACGAGTCCAATGTTATGCTAGTTGGCTTCGGTCGAGAAGTGATGCAAATACTAGATATAACTTCAAAGACTCGATCAGAGTTATTGCTAAACTAGCATCGAATGTTTTTATATAAATCAATTCAATGGATAGGCTAATCGATACCAAAAGCCGTATAGAGAACCTGCTTTTGTATGTGTTGCTAGGAAATAAAGATTCAATAAATTGTTCAGATATCAAATGCATATTAATACACATTTATTTGTAGCCGTAATATAAACATATATGCTTGACTATGCGTATACATTTTAATCCCACGAAAGAGTGAAATATAATAAATTGATGACTATTACTCAGAGAAGCAATGTACTTGATGTTTTGCTACAATTCAATAATATTATATTGATAATACTTTTTAGTATGGTTATATTAACCACGATGATATTATGCTTTAATTGGTTTAGCACATAAAAATGGATTAGATTAGCCATTAACCATTATGAAGGTATTTTATCCTCTCTATAGGGCGGGGGTGAAGCCTCTTTCTTCATCTGCCTGTACCATGACGCACCTGAAATCACAAAGAAAGACTCACGTTACCCAATTGCATCTACAACAATTGAAACCAGGAAATCAAATCCACCATTAATTCTCAAACATAACGATTAGATAGGGATACGTATTTCTTATATTGTTAATCTAAAGAATGTTTACGTAATGATCTTCTGATCCTCCTGTGAAGAGCCAACCTGCCGCAGCAATATCCGAGTATTACAGATATGACGACACATAGCACTACTGTCAGCGGGAAAGTTAATTTGAACACTACTACTTCCTTTGTCACCTTCACTACGACCCCCTCGTCCGCCAGATGTAAGCTATGATGCTTCGGTGCACGAGGTACGTTTATCTCAGATGCTTTATGGGTTAAATCGCCACTCACGAGTGATTCGGGTAACTCATTTTTAGTCAGATCTAATTGAAACATAAGGAGTAAATCACTGATAACTTATGACTCATACGCCATGTCAGGCAGTATTTACGATGTAGGTTTATTAACCATAAGTGGATTTGGCAAGCACAGCCGACCACGAATACATATATACATGTATGCATCAACAACATAATTATATAACAATGGTGGTTAAACCGACGACAGTTCAATCTATCGTAGTATTCA
>JAXGGS010407046.1:0-12326 GCA_035585475.1 Armandia brevis
ATATACAGGAATGTTTTACTAAAGCCGTAAATTTTAGTCGTACAGTTGATATCGAATTTCAAATCAACATTTAGTTCTCTAATTACTTATCAATCAATACAAGACTTAGGGCTATACATAAACTTGATGATCACAATATTATAACATCATTTTACCGCATGGTGGGTAACACTTTAACAAGCCGTCTTTACATGTAGAGAGAAGAAACCGATATTCATATTCATTTTTAACCTTATATCCGCCCATTTTTAGTAGGTCTGTTTCAATAATGCATGCGTCTAATTCTATTATCAATATCTTATCCCTTATTGTTTAGTCAGGGCAAGATTAATACACCAGCAAAACTACTATTTCACACTAGCTCATGAAGGAATGGGATTATGTTACCATTATTTTAATAAGGATATTGAATATCCTTTTTGATATTAGGAGATAAAATTTTAGGATTTAAAGGATTAACAATACGGTTAATTAGGCTCTATTTTTATTTTTCAATGTACAATTTGTCTGTTTAAAATGTACATGATTGATTGTGTACATTCAGTTATCAGGATTAAGAAATAAAATAATAATAGATCATATATTGATTGGATACCACGGTTTTTCCTGCTTGAAGCTGTAATATTACCCAATGTGTTGTGTTTTTCTTTGGGTTATCAACTTATTCACTGCGTCACCTCATGCCACGATGTTCAGACATGTTAAAATGAAATATCTCACTATTACTTAGATATCTTGCCTATCTGAATAATGTCATTATGGTAAGCTTAATTTCTGATTGCACTGTTATCACATTCATGTTCTATTACTTTGTTCACATTAATTTAACAACATTTTTATTCATGGGGAAACGAAATCTTTCTAAAAAGTGAATGGAGGGTCAATGGTAATAAGCAGGGGTAGGGATTTGAAAAATCACAATTGCTCAGACCAGAGGTTGGATCTGTTATGCTCAGTTTTTGTTGGTGTGTCCTGGAGACTGGCCAACAGAGTCATCACTTGGTTGTCATCACCCACGGGAGATCCCATGTTTGGGAGTCTGTCGGTGATGTCCATCATCTCTCGCATGTATTTTGACGCACTGTGGGACTCCTGCATATCCATCTTGAAATATTTCTTTTGAAAATGCAGTCACGTGATCAGAGTGTTCTTTTCGAAAGTCGTTTTTTAGGTTTTCCATGCGTCCACACCATTCTCACACATATGAATGATAGCAACCATGTTTGGTTTTACTTCTAGAATTGTCTGCGACAGCGCCTTTCTTGCTGCCTCTTTTAACTTACCTAGATTTACGGCGTCTTCTTCCTTCGGTTGGCCTGCGGTTCCATCAATATGGTCCCATAGGTCTTTGTCAATCATAAGGTGTTTAAACTGTACCTTCCAAGACATCTGCCATTCTGCAACCTTCTCTCGTAGTTTTCAATGTTCCAAACTTAAAGACTTACTATCCAGAAGCCCTAGGTGTCTGGGCCCATAACCTTTTAGATTATCTTGATTAGGACTGACGAAGTAACTCCGGACTAAAGTGGAGATATTATAGATCATGTGGTGTAACGTCTACAGTCTTCGGCTATATGTATCGAACTGATTAGAAATATGCTGACCATTAGGATTCGAGATTCCCGCGAATAGATATATGAGATAACTATTAATTAGTCAATGGTCATTAGGCAATTCTAGAAGTCACGTTTTAATTATCGGGTGCGCGTGTCGTGCGTATGAGGTGTGCTTTTATCAAAAAGAACAGTGCATTAAAGACAATGTCTATAGTGGGACAAGCGTTAAGAGCATCTAAACATAGTAAACTATTGTGCAAATATTAGTGTCTTACATTAAACATGTTATTAAATTTCTGATAAGGCTGCGTAAAATTGATCATTATTTTCTCAAGCTTTTTATTTGTTCAAGCAGGGGTACCGGGCGGCAGTTTTTTTTATTAATTGTTTTTCGCCAGAGCATTGCGGCAGTATTTTTTTTTCTGAAATGAAAAAGGGGTTGAGGGTGGCCGATTTTTTAATTTTTTTTAAAGTAGGGTACAAGGGCCATTTTGTTACAATTTTTCGGTGTTTTTTGCTCCAAATCAGGAGGGCGGCAGCTGAGAAGGAGGGTACGGAAGGTTTAATTTATTTCAATTCTGAGAAAGAGGGGGCGACAGGTACGTGTCTGTTTTTTTAAATCCAAATAAAAAAGGGGGGTGCACGGGCCTGAGAAACTATTTGATAGTTTTATGTAGCCTATAAGCTAACTATTACGTGAATATAATAAATAGCTAGCTATCAATTTTAGCCTTATATAAAGCATTGCGCCAAGTAGTTTATATTAAAGTCATGCTGCTCTACCGGGGTTTTTGACGTCCGTGATTTGTTACGCGGGATAGTCGATATGCAGTCGAATTAGGTTTTTAGGTGGAGCCTGGCGAAGTTATTAGAGACAGGAGCGTGCGGGTGTCATTGAATGCTGATCTGTTCCCTGCAAACAACACATAATAACATGGTATAAGCCCTTCCCTGCGTAAATCCTTTGATAACATTGTATAAATTCATTCTTGCATACAACCTCTTAAGAGATTGTATACATTCATCTCAGCCTTAACGCTGTAAAAATATTGTCTGGGCGGTGATTTACGTCAAAGCACAATCACAAACTAAGCTATAATACGTATCTACAGCTGTGTTACTAGGCATTACCCCAGGCATCCATGCGATTAGAGACACTCCCGTTCTAAGGATATACTATTATCTTTTTAGTCGCAAAGAACTAATGAAATTACACACGAAGCTTTTAGAAACTGAGTTGATATGATATTTAGAAACAGTCCGGGATTGCTGTGTGAAACTATATAACGTCGTGTGATCCAGACGGGGAAGCAAATTCCATATTGAATGCATTCAATCATGAGGTACAAATTTAGTTGGACTGCTACAAGATACATGTAGAGAACGGTTGCTTACAGTTAAGACGGTGAGCGCCTCTAGTATATATATGTATACATTCAATTCTGTCTTAATGCATGAAATAGATAGTTCTGTATAGTTTATAAAATGTTATCCAATGTCCAATCCCTATGGAGGTTCACTTATACATAATATTCGATCGAAATATATCAACACAGTTCTTGTTAACCCCACACAAACGTTAGCCTCAGGGTTGGGAGTACATTGGGCAACATTATAAGAACGGTAGACTGAAAGTAGGATCTAGGCTGAAATATGTGATATTTACACTTTTTACAACCATCGTGCCAAACGGTCTCCCATACGGAAACCAAAGTTCTGGGTACATGTTTGTACATCTGTTCTGCTTGGTTGTAGAGCAGTGAGCTGCCAGCAAACTTAAACATTCGTTAGTCTCCGCACGTGGCCGTTACCTGCCGACTGGCGACCACATTGCCTGACCTTAATGAGCTACGCCCTAGGCCTAGGCGCTGGTAATGCTTAGAGGAAGTTTGGTACGACATGGTTTGTAGTTTAAGTACAAATTATCAGATATTATTGTGCTAAGTGAACAATAAACAATATAGAGTTATAAGTTAATTATGTTGTTGGCATAGTGGACCGAAATGTCTACTCATATATATATATATATATATATATATATATGTGTGTCTTTTTATTTTTCTTCCACGTAGCTTGATTCGAAACCTTTTGATATCACTGACTCCCTGTACTCACGAATTCCAGGAACAGCGAAGATGTGGAATACATTGATAAACATGGTGAATGTTTTCCCCATAACAAAATGATTCTGACTATTATTGGTCATCAGAGATGAGAACAGAATATGGTATTGTATCTTACCATACATGAATATCTGCTGGTTTTTGTGTAGGTGATCTTTGGCTTGGTGCATTTACCCTTGACGGGTTCTAACGCAACGCCGCTCTCAAGAGCTGAGTCTGATCCAGGAACCACTACTCCACTCACCTGGTTTACATCCACTACTGAGGGAACTACTACCTCTCCTGTACAATCTTACATTACTACTTTGCTGCCAAGTAGCAGTTCTGTCCTGCTTAGCGCTGCTTCTACAGGTAGGTCATTCTGGTCCACATCCGGGTGAAAATATATGAATCACTTAAGTCTCAGACAATAAGGGCACAGCAAATCGAAAAAGTCCTAAAGCTAACAACAGACTAGCACAAGCCTCCGGGTCAGTTTATTAACGTAAATTGTAACTTTCATAAATTATATCTTATTCTTTATCAGATGTCTTCTGAGTACAACTCTTCTCGTTTTCATACCATGATGGTTTTAAATTTAGATCCTTGTTTATGTGATCCATGTCAAAATGGAGGAACATGTGTGCCAATGGATGGTGTAGAATTTAATTGTTTTTGTCCAGTAGATGTCACAGGGAAACAATGTGATAAAGGTAGGCTGATCAGAAAATCGTAATATTCTATTATATTGATATAAAGTCTTTGCAAAGGTGACAAATTGTGGGAAACATGTAACTAAAAGCTGCAGTATCATCAATATATATGAGTAAAGACTGCTGCCATCAGTACAAAACGATTGAATCCCTCAATCGTAGACAAAATTCGAACACATCGACATTAGAACGTATTTTCTACTTCTGCAATAATTTTGAATTGAATTATATTAACCACTTTTATGGCTGTTTTATAGCAACACTATATCCCCATGGAGAAGATCACTGTGATAATGATTTAATTGGTAATGGACGATTCGACCAAAGTGGGGATGGTGATGATGGGGTTTCAGAGCCTTTGATATTAAAAGATGGATTCAACTTCATGTGTACACGGCATAGAACACTCTTTGTAAGTATTTTCTATTTTTCAAAATTACTACTGCAGAAATGCGATTCCATGTCATGTATCATCATGTTTATACTACAGACAAACAAAAATGGGTTTGTAACATTAGGAGAGCCATACAGACAATCAGTTCCCCAATCATTTCCTGTCCCAAACCTAAAGCGGCAATCATCGCTCCTTTCTGGGCGGATTTTGACAGCAGCGGTAAGGACCCGAGTAACCAGGGAGAATCCACCATCTGGCTGCACGAGTATAACTCTCACAACTACACAGCGGCAGATAACCAGACCAGGAGTATAATGCGCAGGGTACAGAGAGATGTGGAGACCTTTGCTGGGGATGTGGGGTTTAACCCTACCACTGTCGTCATCATCACATGGGTTAATATGGTGTATGCCCCATACGCTCCTGGAAAGGAAGAGGTGGGTTGCATAACTCTTAGGTATCTTTGCATGTAAACCTCAACAATGTTTATTCAAATTTTTGGTATCAAGTAATACAATTTTATGACAATCCTGTGATTTACCATCGTTTCGATATGAATTTGCAAATGAATAATAAATACATGTTAATAATTTCCTTTTTTAATTAGACGGCTTATTTTCAAGTATTGATCACCGAAGATCTGCGAAATTATCGGAGTTACTTGATTGTCATACACGAATCCACGATGAAAATAAATCCAACGAGGAAGATATCATTTGGATACAGCGGAACGGATGAAGAGAAAGGGGAATTGAAGAGTTATAACCATTTTTCATCATTCAGTGAACTTGCACATGAGATGGACAGTCTTGATGGGAACACAGGTAGGAAACTGGTCTGGGATTCAATCATCTAATGAAAGGGTAATATATTTCCTAACTAGAGATAAATGTTTTCACTTCACAGGAATTATCGGGAAATATTTATTTCCTTCTTCCACCTGTGATCCCTTGAGTGATGTGAGCGACGAGTCTAAATGTCTGGCATGGCACAGCAGGGAAGAGAATGAATATACTGGATATAACACGAATGTAGATACAAATCACATTTGCCCCTGCAGTTTCAAACAAGCTCTTGATGATGCCAATTTTGAGGTTGAGATGTCTACTCACTGTGCGACATCTATATTTCCCCGGCAAGGCACATTTGGACAGGTTAGCATTAGTCCATTTGTGATTAAACAGGCAATCAGAGTTGGAAAGGTATGGCGTATAAGGTGCATTAATCTGTTACAGAGATGTTGTTACAATAAAAATGAGGAAAACGAGGACGAAGAAATTCTTATCAAAAAAAGAGGATTATCTTCTGGCTCGTTCCTGAGGTACAATCCTTTTCTCTATGAACAGAAGCACAGAGAAGAAGATCTACTGCCAAAGCAATGGTGCTGCAACACAATATTCTGTGAGAAATACTTCAAAGTGAGGCCCATCAATGATTGCAGTGGATACAAAACCCAAGCAATTGGTAGAAATGCGACTCAAATTCCTAACAACATCAATTTTATATCCTTCTCTTGCGTAGAAATACATTCTAAATTTTTCAAGGTCGGATATTTGGAGATCCACAATTTGGCACAATCGATGGTCTACGCTACACATATGATGGTATTGGAGAATTTTGGCTGATAAACAGTACAGTTTTTAAACTTCAGTGCAGAACCGTACAGGCAAGAGAAGTGAATGGCACCAAACTGAACGCCAGTGTATTTGGTGCTGTCGCAGTTATAAGTTATCATGACTTGTACGACTCGGCAAGTGTCGATGTCAGTCTTGACGAAACCAGGGAAAGTAAGAAGTCTATGTATTAAATTGGTGATTAATTATGCACTCTCAAAGATAGTGACCTAATACATTGAGATGAAATATCTATTTTATTTGCTCTATGATAAGATAACATATTTCCTTGTTTCAGAGCTATTGATATTATTAAACGACAATGAAACCGACCTGAGCTCCTGGTATGAGAACTATATACGTCCAATACAAATAAATAACGTCTACTTTTCACAGAGATGGACCTTAAAACCAGCTTTAATAATCACCTTTCCTTCAGGTTTGTCTTCCCTGAAAATGTAAATATAAATTTTTACACATGTCTTGCATTATATTTTTTAATTATCCAATTAGAACTGTAATTGCAGGTATGTCTTTGAATGTGACTGTGAATGCCGGTCAGCTGTCAGTACTTGTTGGTGTTACACGAGAAGTCCAGGGTACCTTAACTGGAATGTTAGGAAACTATAATGGAGACCCAGATGACGATTTGAAGCTGCCCGATGGAACTCAACTTAATGCAACTGCTAATGATAACATATTCCATGAATTCGGAGAGCATTGTAAGTTTTATCTGACAAATAACTCAATGTGACCTTGTCCAATTTGATGTCAGTTTTTACAGTTTACCTTATTGGTGCATATCAAAATCATCGCATTCTGTAAGTATTTAAGGAAGTATCATCAAATTGATCAGAGGGAAACAAGTTTTCACATCCGCAACATTAACTTAAAACTATGTTATTCAACCTTTGATTTAGGGAGAATAAACCCCGACGATTCCCTATTCTACGACAAACAAGATTCGGAAAAGGAAGTCATTATTCCACCTACCACCGAATCACTGATAGAAACAACATCACTACTGTATACAGTACTACAGTATACTACTGCTCAGCCACCCATTGAGTACACGAGCACTCGGACATACAGCACAGGTATTCCTAATTCCATTAACTAAATTAATGCGAACGATACCATAACATACTACGTATACAAAATATATCATTATTTGATTACGCTATGCACTCCGTGTGTGTTAAACAAATGAAAAAGCGTCCATCAGTTCAACGTATCGAAGCCGAGTCGTTAGCGGAAGCGGTTTAGCTTGGTTTGATCCGTCCCCCATTTTTATTCTTAGTTGTTTATAACTTTTACTGCTTCCATCAATATTTAACCTTACAAGTTCATTTTCTTGCAAACTACGATGGGACTGTGAAATAGTGTCCAGCTCAGAGCTATAACACAAAACATGTACGACTAGCACTAAAGCGATTAATACATAAATGTTTCATTTAAGCCAGCGACACAGCTGAGGAAGAGGTACCCACGAACTCGGTAGTTCTGCTGACTTCAGTGATAACTGTTTGTGTAATCACAGTTTGCATCATCGCAGCCACCATCATAGCTGTCAAAAGACGGGCGTAAGTTTCAGTTTGTGCACGCTACTGAATTAATATGATGAATAATGATTATGTAAATCTTTGACCGGGAGAATATTAGTCACAGCATACGTCATTTGAATCAAAGTTCGATGTATAGAGGTGGAATACACCAAGTTTATTGGGCCCATTTGTTTCACACTGTTCACAATCACTGAGACTTTCTGGATTTATTTAGCCATCGTAGATTATTCATTTGATTAAATTGATTAAGATTAGTTAGGTATAATGTATCCACAGGGCTCGCAGACAGTTGCCAGAATCTTCTGCCGACCATCCACATGTAGAAGTGGAAGAGTATTTGGAACCAGTGGCAAACAGAAATGAGGCATTGGGTAAATATAATAATTTCCATACTGCTACCTGATGCTTTTCAATTCCATGAATAGAGCGGTTTTTCTAACATTTCATGCTCCAACATTATATTTGAATGTCGAAGTCAAATAATTTAACATCATTAATGATTCTGGTTTTTTATTTTATTGACTTAACCATAGATACGACTTACGCGGAACTTGTGGTTTATGAAGATCTTGACCAGGACAGGAGATATGCAGCTTTACCCGCGAAATCTGATCCACCAAGTTCTGCTTACACGGAAATAGATTGATAAATATAGACGATAAATGAATGTGCAGTAGACTGAAGTACAAAGTCTGTCAATTATAAGCAATCGGACTCTTCTACAACTCTTCTGTTTTGTTTACCTTCGACGAAGCTAACTAATCATAGGCATGTATAAAAATTTGAACTATTGATATTTACTACGGCTAATTAAATATCCTTAATCACATATTGCACAACCACTTGGTTTGGTTATGATAATTGGGCCTGTTAATTCTGAATTATACTAAGAAATATATAATATTTATTTCCTAATTTAAAGAATACACGATAAGTTCATACACACGTTTCAGTTACAATAAAATAGTTATAACTTCGCAAACATTGATCTAATACATTCAGAGTTTATAAATTCGTGAATAATGTATTTTGGCAAATCGTCTGTTTCAGTGAAAATGACAATAGGAACGTTCGTCACACACCAATTTCCTAAAAGCATAATGATATCATAAAATGATTCATCTTATTATCAAGATCTTTGTTCATTGTTCTTGTCTGATATAAGGAAACAATGTTATGAATTTACTAGAAACTGATTAATTAAATCTGCATTCTTGCACTAATGTTATATCAGCTCTTAAAGTAAGCCCACCTGCAACTATTTCAACATAGCATCTGATTAGATCGGGACATAAGGCTCAGTTACAATTACCTATATTCAAGTCCACCTGAATTGTTTTCATCAAGACTTGGAATCTACATGTTATTTAGATACACAGGCTACTTACCTGGAGGGATATTCTCAATAATTGGATTAATCCTGATCACCTACGGGATGGGCTACGAGTATTCACAATCAGCTTGATAAATAAATTAGTGGACCAATGCATTAATATGGCCGCATGAAAGGGAACTACTATTGACTAATGTCAACATGCCGATATGATGAAATCATTTCGCTTTACAGGTGCACAATACTTACAGAAATTGTTGCCGAATATAAAGGACTTTCAACTCTTGGCCTGATGCTATAAATACATTTGTGACTTTATATATCAAAGTGAATGCTTTAAATAAATATGTATCTTCAATCGTTTTGAATCCTTATCGAGTACAATGTGCGTATGATTGAATGGTCATGTAATTTAATGTCAAAGAATATTCAGTAGTCTAGATCGATATATGTCAATATCATAGTGAGTTAAAAGTCCTCGATTATTCATGAAAATTGTCTTTTAATAATATAATCAGGATATATTGATGATAGTTTCCAAATTGTATGAATCACTTTGGGTTAAAGAGTCGTTCCTACTGCTTAGTCGAAGCAGAAATGTTGATATACATCAACGTAAAATGAGAATATTTTAGTTATTAGTATATTATTATGAAATTTCCTTTAACGGTTTACAGTTTGTCTACTATCACCATAGCAAGTTAAGCCCAAACAGTCTGAATGATTTAGTCACTGAATGATATCAGTGTTGTCATCTGAGTGTAACTCTAATATTGACAGGACATTTGTAATATGTGTAATGATCAAATATCTTATCACAATAATCACTCTTTTTCCAGTTAATTGTGAATGTATTTAATGTAAAAATAATTTAATTAGTTTGTACTTGGAAGATATTATGACTTCTGATTTAATATCTTTAGTGATGAATAAATAATGTCCCAATATTACATGAACATCATCCATCATATTTAAATAGTATTCATCATATCGCAATTGAAATGATTCACATATTAAAGATGGCATGAACAGACAATGTACACCTGTTATTGGTTGTTATTGACTCCGCATGAGGTGATTGCATTTAATCTGAAGTATTTGATACAATTTTATCTTAATATAAATAAAGCAAGTCAAATTGTTGTTGAAGAAAAAGAGACAATATATTACCAAATTCAGAGTTAGAATAGCAAGTGCTGACAAATAACCTTCCCAATGGAGTTGGCAAACAAAATAACATATACTGTTCTCCTGCTTGTAATTCCTATTTGTTTTATCACTGGCTGCATAGTACTTATGGTTACTGTTTCTTTGCCGAATGGGGTTGGTATAAATAGTGACTCACTACACTCTGTTAATGCCCTTCTTAGACCAGGTATAGTTAATTTTACTCATTTGAATTTGGGAGTTAACCTACACAACATATTCTTACCATCCATGCACACTCTCTTCTAGTCTTGTCAATATTAGTAGGTTATTGCCATCGATATTATATTTACCTATCAGCATCCTTCCATTTTGAGACTTCACCCTGAATAGACAAGCAATGAGCTTTGTCACTCATATAACATATCTTCGTACAACCACATACAGTTGCCTCCAAACAATATCTATGTTTGTTCAGGGTATCTTCTCAAAAGGATTTAATATGAATCATGCTAATAAAACTATTATTTATACATGATGCTTGGTTAAATTACTTTTATACTGTAAAGTTGAATAATCTTGTATAAAACATTATCAAAAGCAGCATTTAGTATCATAAGGTCGGAAGGAAAACAAAAAAAGATCGAAAAAAGTAAATAAACAAGTCATTTGTCACACGATTCAATCTCCCTTGTAATGAAGAACTTCAAAGTCACTGCATATAACTATGTATTAACAGATTAAATCCTATTTTAAGCATGACCATGCATGTTTAGACTTAAAACATTGGACACATGTGCAGTTGGCAAACTTGTCTATAATCAGCCTCAATATGATTAATAGTTTGATACAATATTTGAAACATATTTCAATTAATCATACGGATGAATCTACGAAACTATTTGATATATTTCAGAAGAAGAACTACCAGCTATGGTTATTAGTGGCCGAAGAAAAATTGCAGAAAAAGGTCGAAGAGGTAATTGTTCGTATTTGTGCTAGTACTCCAATAAGAACACAGGCTAATGCAAGATTATATAGCCATAGATTTCACTCCTGTGGCAAAACTTGAAATCTGTTGTTCGTGTCAATGTATAATAAGTTAATGTTGATGTTAAATTTGTTGAGGTTATTCTAGGCAAAATAACACAAGTCCAAGATATTCTTCGGAATACTTTATTAACGCCCTTTAATCATTTCTATTTGCAATGATCAATCAACCGTTACAATAACAGAGGAGCCAACAAAATTAACTACTACAACAAAAACAAAGGTATTCTCACCCAAACCGAAACTTACAAGTAGTAAGAAGAAAAGTGTAGTATGCAGTGGTTTATTTCTACCCCCTCGCAAATATTTGTATGCTTGTAATTCAATCATACTGTTCAAATGTAAAATTCTCATAACAAATATTAAGTTGTGATGATTCAATAAATAAGGCTCAGATGAATATGATTATGGTTAGCAGTTGCAATTATAAAATTAGCATTCAAGTTCATATAAACAGCTGAATTACCTTAACGATGATCATTAAATATAATTGAAAATATGCCCTAATATATATCAATTTCAACACAGATTTGAATGCAACATCATGCCCTTACATTGAGAACATGGATGAAGTCACATTTTTGAATAGAAAAGACGGATCTGTAAGTTTCAGAAGAACTTGGGCCGAATATAAAGCCGGGTTTGGGAATCAACAAGGAGAGTTCTGGTTAGGGTTAGCATGCATGCACAAGATTACCACAACCAGAAAGTACGGTTTATTGGTAGATTTTGATGATTTTGAGGGTAAGGTGTATCAGTCCCGTTATAGAAGTATGTCAGTAGGGCCGGAGTCAGGGGGGTATAAACTCTCTCTGTCTTGGTACATTAGAAGTACAGGAGGGAATAGTCTAACT
>JAXGGS010407157.1:0-12323 GCA_035585475.1 Armandia brevis
AATTAGGAAATAGTGATGGATAATTAGGAAATAGTGATGGATAATTAGGATTTAGTGATGAATAATTAGGAAATAATGAGTAATAATGAGGAAATAATAACAAATAATGAGCTATGATGATGAAATAATAACAAATAATGAGGAAAAATGAGAAAAAAATGAGCAAAAATGAGGAAAAAATGAGGAAAAAATGAGCAAAAATGAGGAGAAAATGAGGAGAAAATGAGCAAAAATGAGGAAAAAATGAGCAAAAATGAGGAGAAAATGAGGAGAAAATGAGGAGAAAATGAGGAGAAAATGAGGAGAAATGAGGAGAAAATGAGCAAAAATTAGGAAAATTAAGTGAAAATATCGATAAAATGAGTGAAAATATCGATAAAATGAGTGAATATATCGATAAGATGAGTGAATATATCGATAAGATGAGTGAAAATATCAAAATAATAGCAAATCACTTAAGAAAATGATCCGCGTTTTATACAGCCTAACATAAGTACCGCTAGACGAATATATAAAAGTTCAATACTTCATAGGACGAACATACTGAGTTGCAATACATTCCTTGTTTTGTTGCCAAAGAAACGATGCTACACACTAAAATTAATTCTATTCTAGATGGTTATATATGTACATAAGGTTTACAGCTGACATGAATACCACGTCTACATGTATCTTCATGCCCCATATTTTTTGCGCAATTTAAATCCTTGGATAGAGTACAAAAGCAATTGTACCGTGGCATAAGATGCTACTGAAATCGAAGAAAGTCGTTCTGAATGGCACCTGCTATTTGGCTACATCACGCAAAATTCATAATTTAATATTCGATATGTATTTAGGATTTATAACCAATTTAATTATGTCGGACAGATAAGTTTATATGGAGGTGGCGGAGCGATAACTGCAAGCGCAGCTTCCGTAGCTGCGGTTTTAAGTCTGAGATAGATATTAACGTATGTGTGAACCATATATAAAATAATTTTATTCTGAACTACTCCGACCGCAATTTGAAATTTTGTCTGCTATATTTTTCCCATGAGGCAGAACTTAACGGGTCAATCGTTGCCTGGGTTAATATGGTAAATACATGTATGTGGTGATCGTAACGACGCTTTATTTGGGTGTGACTTGCTATTTGAATTAAATCGATCATCTACTGTATTACGCATTGTAGGGATGTGCGTGTATGTAATGGTATCTATGTAATATCATGTAGATTCGGAGCTTTGTATGATAGTTTATGTTAATTTTCTGTCAATATTCATCTGAGGGATTTGATGGCAAATCAAATGTTCGAAAGTATCAACACGTGCGACAAAGACATAATTCAGTGACCTCTACTTCTATAATTAATGGTGGTGATTGATATCATGTCTACCAATTCGGCTATGATGCTTGATATCACTATGAAGGAGAAGGTTCAGTTAACGTCAGTTTAACATTTTATTAAGCTAGCAACAAATGTATATAACATGCAGTTGATGAATGTACTGCCGGTATGATAATCAAATAGGTGCCAATTGGCGGAGCACAATGGAGCACTGCGGCAAGGGGCGGATTGCAATTCACCCGTGCTACCGGTAGGATGTGACACTGCACAGGTACCTGTTTGCACACCTGCGCCTGGCAGGGCTCAGTGAGATAGGGCGGGGCGCATAAGTTACCGGTCTTACATGTACCTCCCGGCACGCCAAATTAAAATCACGTTAGTATCTGAGTATCATATGATGATTCGAGATTTGTACACGGGTGATCAAACACAAACAATCATAAAAATGATGTGTTTTATTGTTCGACATATTGTTTTAATGGTATTTTGATATGCTAATTGATAACCCTAATGATGTACATGTACTTAAAACCCGGAGAACGTTAAAATGTCCTCTATATCATAAGACATACTTATACATGGCATTTTACCCTATAAATGATGCCCGCCACATCACTTTGGAGACACAAAAATGCTAAAAATATGCCTGCCCGTACCACCTCCGAGGAGGTAATAGTTTTTGGTGATGTTTCATGCGCACATTGCGCCGGGCAACAATAGAGAGGGTTGAATTAATTTCTTTAGCAGTGAATTAATATGACAATATGTTATGCCTTACAACCATCTGAAACTACTTCGAAAGTCAAGGGCCACCATAAATTAAGTTAAGTTTAGGGGCAACTGTATATTTGCGTTATGGTATATACATGTACATGTAACTGACTAAATGTGGACATTGATGAACGTCAAATTTGTACTGAACAACCGGGTAAGATTAATCCGCTGGGTGTTGAGCCTGGGGTGTTATAAGCTATACCAGGTAGAGTTGATCCGGTAGCTGTGATAAGCCGACCCGATTCCTGCGTTGACACCTAGACATCAACCAGGTATAGGAGTGTAAGGTATAAGTATCGACGCCGTATGCCGGCAACCTCACTTGACAGTTTGATGCCGGAGGCTCTACTCTCGGGCCGGGGGAAGCCACTCCATATGGAGTCCCATCCCCTCCCACGTCCCTCCCGTGTCCACCCCGCCGGATGTGTATATCATGGGAGTTTCCAGCCATGATTGGATGCACCATCACCGAACGTCGATCGGCATGTACCGCCAATTGCTATTAGCGGCTGGTGCCGCGAACGGCAATCTGTGGCTGCCGCGAACGGCAATCTGTGGCTGCCGCGAACGCCCGCGCGCGGCTCAGTAGCGAATTGCTGCACTTATAACTCGCTCCCTGTCCCATAAGTTAGCTCACCCTAAATAAATGCTTCACATCAACTTACATAACTTCCTAACTTAAATGTTTCTACTTTTGAAGTAAAACACACATGTAAAACGTTAGTTCTGAACGAAGGGAGAATGTTGGTAGAGGGTTGGGTACCAGCGTTAGCTCCGTTGGATCCGGGTTGGAAAAACCCGACATTTGCACGTCATATAACATTCTTACCGAATATTCTCCCATTCCAAGACCAATGTTCATGGAATGTTCTGTCAACTTTACCATGTTACCTGGGTCATTACTAGGTGATTTAAAATTAAATTCGTCCAAACTAAAAGGGTAACTTATTGGTGTTCTTATATTCTCCTAACATTTATATCTACAATTTTTTTTCATTATCATTTTACATTTCCCCCTAACATGATGGTCCAGCAGGTTTCTGATAATTGTTTTCTCATGTGAAATTTAATAAAACATGTTGTCCCATATTTAACAACAAATATAATTTGCAAAATATATACATTTTTATCCATGAAAAATATTTATCCATGAAATTTTAGTATTGGGAAATTTGATTTCACATCACATATCAGGGAAGGGATGTCCACGAAATGATGTCTGACTTTGGCAAGACTTTTTCTCAGGGTATTTTCTACTCACAGATGTGAATTGCTTGTCTGATATAATTTAGCCAACATGAGTTTTCAGATCCGTCTAATTATTATTGATTGATTGATTGATGTTCCGCTGATGCTATCGCGCTTTTACATCCTGCCTGATCAATGAATTTTGTAACAGTGTCGACCTGTTATACGCAGTATTTCAATTGCCATTAAAAGGGTGTTGACTTCCAAACTAACCAGCCTAATACACAAATACATTCAATCAGCTAGGTAAGATTGTACTCACATTGACTCAGGTTGAAATTGCTGTCGTGCCGTTCGAAGTGATCGTGTGATGTGAGTGTTATCTTGTGGTTCGAACCTCAAGTAGTAAAGAGCAGTAGCTTGGTCTTCATCTGTAAGTAAAAAGAAGAATAATGTCGATTAAAAAATGCCTTCATTTGAATTTTGTAATATTAAAGTACGGGTGCGCATACATTTAGATATAGTGGAATTCTTTTGTAGAACAATTATATCGCAGTTCCCAGATTACGTATGTCTGCATATAGTTTCTGACTCGTGTCAGAGTGATGCGGTTATTCTAAATATCTCCCTAAAACAATTTAAGTGTAATTTTCTTTTCACCTGAGTTAAATAATTCAAGCTCTGTCAGTGAATTTAGTGGGAGAGTGAGCATTGGAGGTTTATATATATGTCTCTGTTGGTGGGTTGTTTGTTTTATGTATGCGTCCGTAGCAACACCGCTTTGTGTCCGTGAATCGTCATATGTTGTTAATAACAGACGGTTGCGAGGCGATTAGACACATTACATTCCATAAACCTATGTTCGTTAGAACTCATATTTGTATTGGCGGGCTGCACGTCTATATTCTTAAAAGAGACCGTTCCGAAAACCCTACACATATAACTGCATAACATTATCTAGTTCAGTGCATGAGATCTGTCAACAGTTATTCTCCTTTTCAACTTTGCACCTGGCTTGAATATATTAACTTGCTAGTTTAAACATAATTTGTTCATCAGATTTTCGATTCTGAAGAACACAAATAAATTATGGCGCCAAGAGTGGCTAGAAAAGCCAAATTGTTCTATTGAATCTAACAGTTTAGCGAATGTTAATATTAATCACATTCATGGGTGGCATGAAAGTACAACACGGATATGCCATCGAATGCATGAAGAACATGTTTGCCTAAAGCTCAAAGGACTTGTACCCACAACGCATGTCGAGTAAATAGTACCACGCATTTATTGTTTCCCATATCAATATGACAATATTGCACTATTTTTTCTCTCATTGAAAATCATGTCATACATTTATGAAAGTTGATTGTGTTTTGAAACGCAATTTGTATTCATCACTTGATATTTGGTTGCTTGTTACACAACCTAGGGGAGCAAAATCTCTATTATTTCCGCTACGTAGTTTTCCAACAACTGTGGCCTTCCAGTTGTCAGCACAAATCTGTTTCAACTAAAAAAACATCTACAGGCACATGCCTGATCTTGATTGCGCGGGCGCGGTTTGAGAAATGATCGTAGGAACGCAGCTCACACTTGGCAACACACAGATTGTTCAGAACACAGTCACTGTGGTGGATCTGCATAATAAATACATTATCAGCCACGTGTTGGATGGTGGCAAGCTGTCTGTTTAATCAAATGTTTGAAGTACAAGTACCTCGGATTTATTTTCACCTAGTACTTGTAAGTCTGAATACCGCGCCGCATCAGTTAGCATCACAGCCTCGTTTGGGCGGGGCAATATAATCGAATTTTGATCAGCAGCGTTTATATATGTTACTATATTTTAGTAATATAAAACCATTATTTAAATAAAGAATGCCATGCCCTTTGTCCGTATTAGGCTCAAATAAAGTTGACCATGTATAGAGTAGTATACATGTTATCGTTGAAATAATAAATATTTTGTATATTAAATATACACATATTAAAGAGATAAAAGTCTTCGCTTGATTTGTTTTAAATCTGAATCACGTCAAGCCAGGATGCCTGTAAATTCACATTTGCACACATCTTCCAAAGCTGCTGACTTAAAATGTGTATCTATATTTCATATTTGTTCAATATTCGTAGTGCCATTTGGGTTAACCCTGATTATGTCATGCATTCATGTTTCTTGAAAACACAGCCATCATTACTTCAATAATTATTCATACAAAGTGAAGCTCCACTGACCGATTTGGTCACTTTAAACTGTAGTTTATGTTGACCAATCATGTTGTTGGTCGACTGACACAGTGAAGGAGTGTCCATGCTGTAGTATCGAAGCAATGTATTCTGAGCACTTTTCTCGATCAAATGGGCCTTATTAGCCAGAAATAGCGATTCAAGCAAGACATTTCGATAACTATTAAACATTCCATCAACTAAATACCTTAACTCTGATTTGCTTATTAAATCACGACAAAGGCATGCACCGGCATTGCAACTTGTTCTAAGAGAGGGACATTCCCCGATCTAATGCTAAAACCGTAGAGCCGAGATCTAAGAATTCCTCTGATAAGGCTTATTATACTTTTTGAAAGAGCCCACAGACCAAACAACGTCGTTGAAGCCCTAACTAACACAAGTAGCTAAGATATAGGGTTTGCTGATTGATAATCACTGAACCCGGTTGATACGTATTCATACGTTCGTACGGAAAACGGTTATTCATGTCATACCTTGCCCATATATGTTCCTTGCAATATGGCCTACGCAAATATGGACATATCACTTTTCAAATTACAGCCCGAGTAACCCATCTCCTAGCAACCCCTTAAGCTTGCTATAACACTGAACTCTCAAACGCGTTTTGAACATAAAGAGCCAGGTTTGTTAGCAATAGAACAAGATTTCATTTTTTTATATATTTAATGACTTTGTATTCGTTGAAACACGCAAAGCCGAGTCAGATTTCTTTTCAGTGGTGTGGACAATTCCCACGCATATCTGTGCGTGAGTAAATTCCTGCGACTCTTCAACTTTACATTTGCATCAATAGCAAAACTGTCAAACGTCAGAATTCTGTGGTAACCGATCACAAACGAAACATGAGAACTAAAATGTATTGATGTACATGTTTAGGATGTTTGACTTTTTTCCCCTGGTATTGATGATCAACGCATGCAAGTTTAAACATGTCACAGAATAGCGAATGCATGTATTTTGCTGCCATTTTAATGTATTCTGATCAAATAACATGGGAGACGTGATGTAACTTATACTTTAAAGAGGGCTCGCAACAGGGTTTACGCACGCGGCTCCACACAGGAGGGTTAAGCCGCTTTTATACAATCAATCAAAATACAGCGCTGATCGTGTTGAAGGCAAAGCAACCGTTTTAATAAAGTCATGGTCTAGCAGTCAGCAGATATTTCTGCTTTTGGATGCGCGATTTTTTGTTTTATAATGTTTAGTCAAAAGTGTAGATTTTCTATTTAAATTTGTAAGATGTCAAGAGTAGTGGCCTTACATTGTAACGTCAAAGAAGGTGACTACGATCTTCTAACATTCCACGCCGAGGTGCTGTGATACGTGTTTAGTTAAGGTTATTAGGGCATAGTATTTTTAATTAAAAAGTAAAAAAGGGAGCAAAAGACTAACTATATGGTGGTTATCTAGAAAAAAAATTGCAATGAATAATTGGTTACACTTGGCCCCTGCGCTTACTGAATACAGTAAGGTAGAAGATTTCCCTTATTCAGGGAAATAATTTGAAATTGTATATTCCTTGAAAAAAAAGGGGTTTCCGGTACGTAGGTGAACATGCTTCACTGAATTTGTTACCCCTAAGCATAAAAAGCTAAGCTTTGCCGGTTCAGACCTGCCGTTCAAGTTAAGTTAAAATCGACACAGACACACACAGTTCTGTTTGTGTTGCTGTCTGTTGATATTTGATCATTCGAGCTGATCAAACAACATGTCGAAGCAAAATCCCAATTAATTCCGAGGCGTAGATTTCCCTCTGTGTGGACTGATTGTAGCACAAACCTATTTCATCTAGATCTACATCTGTCGGTTACATGCTTGAACTTGATTGTGCCGTGACGGTTTGTGAAAATGATTGCGGGACCTTAGCTCACATACATATTTGTTTCAAACCACAGTTACTGTCACAAAGTTGCCCGATGTTGATGTTTCGTCAGTAGCCAGTTAATTCAACTGTTTGAAGGGCATACATGGGCCACCCGATGGTTGCTGGAGGAATTGTTTTCACCTAAATCAATTAGCAGGAGAGAGTTGTGAAAACCTGGCCAATTAATCGCAACACTATAGCGGTAGCATTGAACATGACGGCCTATACATATACGCTCAGGGGGTCACGATAATCAAATCTCAGCAGCCGTCATTTATGGCTCTGTCATTGTATTTATATGTATGCTATGTTACGTTTCGCAATACACCAAATACAGTATGGCAGGCCCTCTTGCGCGTGAAAGGTACAAATTACGTCCACTAGCTATGTCTAAATAATTAAATATACATATATCTTTGTAAAATTAAATGATTATTTAAAAGTAAGTAAATTAAAGATATTTATATTTAATGTAATAATACAATGTATATAACTAGTGGAGACAAAACACTTGTTGAAATCTCTAAATCTGAAACTTTAGATCATGATTCTCTTGAAGCTGTATTCCTTTTATCTGATGACAAAATTTGATCTAACATATCCACTACAAAGATGCTCAAAATGTTATGGTCGCCAAACAAAACGCAAAGTCAAATAATGCATGGTCGAACACTTCCAAACCATCACCAACACAGTCACTGACTCTTTGTTATGATGATCAATCCAGGCCCGCCACAGGAACTCAGCTAGGCTAAATGCAATGCATATTGTGTATATATAAATTGACAAGTGTGCACCATGTGAATTAATAACACAGCTACAGATTTCCCAGAGCCCACAAAAAATAAATTTCCACCTGTCAATTCCCTGAAACATGAATTCTTTGAGATTTCAAACTCATCCATGTGAGGTTTTGGGCGATTTACCGCACTGCGTCAGCCGTATGTTGATTGTCTTCAGACAATTTTGGATGTGTGCACACCAAAAATAACATGTAGTGAACTTACCATGCATCCTCTTAGTTTTATGGTGTAGGCCCTCAGTAGGCGCCACATCACACCCGATGAAGCTCTCCAGGGCCTAAACTGAAAAGTTGGAATTGCAAACGAATGTTGTCAGTTGGCAACTAACACTATTGCAAGTTGCACTGACAGTCCGAGAGTATTTCCTTTGCTTCCGCAACCTTGTATGTAGGGAGTCCCATTTGGACACTCCTTCCTTCTCGGACCGAGAGCCTGCTTACTCTGTTCCTCAAACTGGACCTCCGACCCTACGACTTAATGCATATAGCCCGTTATCCGAGCCCTTTGCAAATAGCTTAAATGGGGAGAAAATACCCACCCCATCCAACAGAGAACCCTTAGTCACACACAAAACTTGAGAAATATGGCCCACGAAAGTTAATCAGCTGGTTCTACGTTTTCTAATTATGAAAATGTGCATTATTTCTCAAAATTAAAATATTTTGCTACCTGTCACCATAAACAATGTCCTGAATTTCATTATATGGGTATTCTCTTTCCTTGAGGCATAAAACAAATCAGGTTTACCTTTGATTTAAAATGTCATTTTCAAAGGTAACTTTACCTTTGTAACAGTTAATTTAAATTCAGAAAAGGCCGAGGATGTACACTAATCCCCAACCTTTCGGCCGGGTTAGAGAAATTATATATAAGGTTATTGAGGATCCAAAATAATCAGTGTATGCACGAAATAAGTAGTGATGGGAGAAAGAAGGTCCCGTTTAAACATTGTGTTTTACACGGTAGAGTAGTCCCGTAACTTAGTCGGCACAAAGTTTGCCATTCGGTACTGTAGTTTAGTCAAGTAGCATCAGTATATTCTGGTGGACGGTGAAGAAAGTAATAAATAATTCACAGTGATTCGTGCTGCGGCTTATTGGTATTTTGTATTTTAATAAAATTGGATTTGACAAGAAAGCTTTATTTTCTTCTAATTATTTTGGAATACATTTTGTTATCTGTTGGTATTTTCTCCCTTCTGCGTCTAGGTGACACGCCGGCTGATTTTGGTGATGTCCGAACAATTTCATAGCAAGACAAGGCTTTTCTAAGACATTTTGCATAAAACGCTTCCCAAGCCTTTTTCCGACAAACACATGCATTTAAAATAACCTCTGGTCTATTCTCCGACTTACGATGAAAGTATTTACATATAGGACGATTATATATACGCCTTAGATATAAGCTGTCGCTGAGAGCTTCTCTATATTTTACCGTCGTTAGGCTGAGCGCACATGCTTTTAGATAAGGGACAACGACTACTTTGGAGTGTTGATATGTCCGGTTAAACTTGCGATTTTAACGGAATAAAATGAGACAATATTCGATGAATTTGAATCAATAAAGTGATACAACGAATAAATATTTCTGTGTTTACGTGTGGTCTATTCTTCAGACAATTGTCGGTTTGTAAGTACAGTGTTGATAAT
The DNA here is from genome assembly GCA_035585475.1 of Armandia brevis. NCBI lineage: Eukaryota > Metazoa > Annelida > Polychaeta > Opheliidae > Armandia > Armandia brevis. Next base: position 9,862 of record JAXGGS010407157.1, read on the forward strand.
CTTGGTCGATGGATAAATTGTCTAGGACAATAACGTACGGCAATAAAGATTCAGGTAGCTTTGCTGATAATGGGATATCACACTGCGGTCGAATTAAGTTGTTGTCTCCGCCAGAAGCGTAACGCTGTGATCGGTTTGAAATAACAGAATATCCGAAAAACAAACTGTATCCATAATAGTTTTAATACACGTAGATCGTTATAACTGATTCGGATAATTGATAGGTCTATCACGTTAATTTTAGTATTCATTGTTTTGGGTATACTGTAAGACTTTACAGTTGATCACCAGATGGTAGCACAGTCGGCTTACGGACTTTCACAGGACATCAGCGATGACAACACGTTTAACGCTTAGACGGCTGTGTTGGGGATGCTTATCTACAGCACAAGTGTCTGGTATGTCGATAGCACTTCACTTTTACTCTATTGTTTATTCTGTAGTAACCGCGATATGGTTTAATCATTAAGTGCTTTAGACTATCAGGGTAATCTGGTGGGGCAGATTTACAGCTGATACAATCATTGAGCACGGGCTGCTTTTTATTTGAAATATGATAATTTCATATTATTATGAATATACAATAAAACTCATGATGTTATATCTTTCCAACGATCAGTTGATGATGGCGGGCGGTTTATTCAAATGTTTAATTTTGCACTTTTCGGGGTGAAGCGACACTCGTGTCAGAGACAAACAACGATGCTGTAGCCTAGTTACTACTCTTTGAAATTATTTTGTTGTACAGACGATGGAAATACAAATCACATATCTATATAGGAATATAAAAATTGTCCCTTAGAGCCTCTGGAAATAATATCTTCCATAGGCGTTAATTTTCGTCTATGTTCGAGTTCAAATGACGAATATCAAATGCATCATGTCGTCTATGTAATCTGAATTTCTGTCCGATTGACCATGGTTTCTCCATTGCAATTTGAAATAAATAAATTGCCATATCGGCAGCAAATCGATGTCTAACTGTACTGACGTCTCGGCAAAGTTTGACGCCCATGATTTAACCATTGAATGCATGTAATGTATTGTAAAACAAATTGTCCTTTATTTATTAATTGTGCCTCTTTCACTTGACAATTTTCAGTTTGTTGGAACAGTACTGACAATTTTGAATGTCGTTGCAGACGTGAATAATAACATTTGCATACGACAATTAACATTCTGGGTAGATTGCACTTAAATGATATTACACTCTGGTCGAAATAAATTGTCGTCCCCGCAAAACGCTGACACTGTCACTCGGTTTGAATTACCATTACCGAAATACAAACTGTATTCATCATGTTATCAAGACGCGTTGTATTTTGTATCTGACATTTACATAAAATTGATTTGTGAATTGAAATAACATGCAATACCTTTTTATACCAAACTACTTTTTATTCATTTAGATCAGTGTCCGTGGTTTACCAAATAAATCTGGTTTTGTTTTACCTTTAAGCTCATACTTTTATTATTTTTTAATATTCTACTTCATCCTTGGACATAATTATAGTTTGGTCCGAAGCTATACCGATCACAAACAAATTGAGGAGGAAATATATATCGCGCATCCATTTCTCTCCATGGGAGCGATTGAATATACCGTGGTCAAACGTCACTTTAAATATAAAAGCAACTGCGTTTACCGTTAGATATATACCTAGTCTATCTATATTCATACAGGGCTATCTAAATAAAATAATTAACCATTTGAATACCATATTTGCAACCATATAGCCGTAAAACTTAAAAAACAGGGATTATTCAAGCGGTAGGATAAGCACAATATCAAATAGTGTTTCGAATAGTCATATGAAAACTACATGTACCTGGTTTCTTTGATTTACGATGATACTCAATTTTAAGAAATAGACGATATCTCTTTCACTGATCATTAATCTACCGACTCCTTATCTGTACATTTAGTGTATGCGATTGTTGTCGATCGATCGATAAACCTGTTGAAGTTATTCTAGGTAAAATGACACGAGTCCAAGATATTCTACGGAATACTTTATTCACTCGCCATCAATGACGAAAGTAATTCAACATGCTAAGTGTTCGGAGGCTTCTTGCTAACTAACGGTAATTTAAATTTCGAAAAAGGGCGTTAGCGATTTGGCAGTTACTTCGGGGAATCAGGTGATAGAGATATTAAGATGATCTCTGACCAATTACGGTTACCCACCAGGAGTAACATCTGACCGGTGGGGGTCACTCAGCTGTGACAGCGAGCGGCGTCACTCGCATGGTGGTACGGCAACCACGCCGTGACAAACACCAGACAACTTAATACGACATAAACAAAGATGCACACATCCCGGCTCTCAAATCTCCATGAAGCTCCGTCAAAAGTACACGTTTTGATGTAGAAAAAGACGGAAATCCAACAAAAGTACAAGAAATGTACAACAAAGTATGGAGCTACATCAAAACTCCGTCCAGGTTCATGGAGACTTTGA
>JAXGGS010407379.1:0-12322 GCA_035585475.1 Armandia brevis
GAACAAGCAAATGTCAAATGGTTGGTATGTTAATTCTATATTGATGAAACTTGCATGGGATACTATCTGAATGTTAACCATATGTGCTGGTGCAAAATTATTCCATTGTGGTCTCTGTCCACAGTAAATGTGAGATGGTGCTTCATCAATGACCTTATCATTGTTAAAGTGCCTACTAACAATAAGACGACCCCCTTCACAATATTCTAAAAAATAACCAACTTTAAATTGTGCAAACGTAAGATTGTACCCTATATGTTTGGATATTCCATTAAAAATAAATGTTTGGTTTAATGAATTAGCTGCATTAAAATTAACTTTAATCAATCCCATTGGATGGACAATCATATCAATTGCATCACCAGCCTTGCTGTCTATATATTTTGCAAAAGATTTATCATATAGGCTGGCTAGGCAGTGTGCTCTTTGTTTGTAATACTCAACCACTGAGTGGTCATTAGCACTCTGTGACCGCAAACACAGGATACTGTGTAAAGGAATAAATTCCCTCCATGACATAATGTCACAGACAGCCGCCACACCAGCAAATAGCGTCAGGTGGGAAATAAATCCCAGATTACCTAACCACATTTTGGTCTATTTTCCGATTCGCAGGTTCAGCAAATAATGACAATCATTGAGGCAAATCTCCATTTATACCTGATCGGTTAAATTGAAATTGGAAAAGGTATGCACACACTTGACATTTGAAATTTTACAACATTATAATTTTGTTCATTCAAAAAAGGAAAAAGCCATCAGTTCTGGTTTATTCTTATGCTATCATAATCTGGAAACATAATGGAACAGAAAATAAATGAAACATTGTACCTAATGTTTATAAAATATTTTTAACAAATATGTACAACTAATTGTTCTGTTTAGCTTTTCAGAGCAGTTTAATAGATGATTATGATGAATAAATACTTTCTGCTTCACTACTATGCTAGCAATGGAGTCAGAGCCGAGAAACCTGGCGACAAATCACAGCCTTGAGAGATGCAGAAGCGCACTGGTAGCCCAACATGCGTCTGTTGGGCAAGCAGTGCCTCAGATGGGCCACAGGTTAACCATGTCGGGCTCAATCATCAACACACTGTTTTCTATGAATTTTGTAAGGTAGGACCTTTAGGACCGCCATCGACCTACAGCTCAACTCTGAGGACCGTAGTGTATAAGCATACAATCTTATAAAATATATGTGAAGTATATGTAAGCCAGGCACTACAGGACCTACTATGTGTTACTAAGCATTGACAAGGACCTAGGGGGACCCTCTGGGACCAACAGGCACTTGGGGGGACCTGTGGGGACCTGTGGGGACCTGTGGGGACCTGTGGGGACCGAGGAGGACCTGGGGGACCTGGCGGGACCTGGCGGCAACAAAAAGGACCTAGGGGGACCTGTTGGGACCGAGGAGGACCTGGGGGACCTGGCGGGACCTGGCGGGACCTGGCGGGACCTAGGAGGATCAAGGAGCAAAAACAAGGACCTTAGGGGACCTGGTTGGACCTGGGAGGACCTCGGGGGTATATACCTATATCCTCCTAGGTCCCGCCAGGTCCTCCCTTGGTGGTGCTCCTTGATCCTCCCATCTGGTGTTGTAACTTCCGACAACAAGGTACACCAAGCCTGGAAATTTCAAGTATTTCATTCAGGGATGTGCATTAAGTAGTTTGAATAGCAAGGACCTAATATGGTGAAATATCCAGGCGATACAAATTTTACAGGCCACTGTGTTGATCACAAATGTAAATGGTTCAAACATGCCTAATTTCTACTTTCTTGGTATGCATATATACATGTATATGCTAAATTGTACTATATTTATAGATATGCTCTATACTCTATAAGTATTTACCTATTGCAATTTTGACATTTCTCTGTGTAATTATAGTTTTAGCTTTTAGGGGTGTCTGGACCGCCACAAATCTCTCCAGGTAGATGAGCACAATAAACCATGATGACGTCATCTTGGAGGTTTTGCAGCACCAGAAGAACAGCTTGCATGTGGGTAACGTCAAAGCCCGACTCGGAAGCACTCCCTAGCGTTGCCGAAAATCATCTGATCATGGTGCGACAATTTGTTGGTGACTGTGATGGGTTTGCGTCATCAGTCGTTGTAATGTCATCATTGGCAGTATGTCAGGGTGTGTTGTCATAACTTTCCCTGATGTAATCATTGGGTGTTTACGAGGGTGTGACGTCATCAGGTGTCATTTCCCAAAGTTTTCGATGGACTTGGCTGGAGACCAGATGAATCTTAACATGTCTTAAGGGTGAATCGATTATGTTGGCCAGGAACCTGTTGGAGATTGATGAGTTGCCAATATCATCTGACTACATAGTTACCCCTGAACAGCTTAAGTCTTGGAGTCACTTGCAGCAGCACATGTTCCCTGCAGTGAAGAGTGCAAAGACAGGTTTGTTTATCTGGCAGAATAATGGTAAATTTTTGAAATCCCCTGACCGAATTGATAGGGAGACTGTCAATGAACCTAGTTCCCACCAACCTTGGTTTGACGATACCTGATCTGAACCTGAGGGTCGTTGTTGAACCTACAGCGGATGCACCAATACCTACAGTTTACACAGTGATATTGTCAATGAAAGCAATGAAACAATTAGTAACAAGTTAAGAAAGATGCGGAGTACCAATCACATGGATGCTGTGACACCGATGTCCGCAAAGGATCCCAAGGTCTTAGAGCAGTGGGACAGGATGCATGATGTCATCTGCACATTCCTAAATCATTTAAGTATGAGAAGCCGAATTTGCCAGATAAATATATCTGGCCAAGAAGCGTCTGCATCAAGTCAGCAGGAAACTTGAGAGGAATCCTGAGCTGCAGACCCAATACATCAAGGGTAGGCAAGATTTTCTAGATTCCAGGAATGCAGAGATTGAGCCTGACATAAAGGAAGGTACCCCGGAATGATCAATTATTCCTGTCATCAACTAGTTGAAAGAGGATGATATTAAAGCCATGTTTAATCAAGTGTGCATACCTCCTGAGCATTGCAATGAGATTGTGTGCTACCACATGCTCACTCACGCATTTGTCTTGAGTCTTCCGCATGTATTATGCTCTCCAGCATGTATTATGCTCTCCAGAAGGCCGTGCAGTTATATGGCAAGCAGTATGACAAGATTACATGCAATGCAGTTTTGAGATCGCTTTATATTGAAGACTGTCTTCATTCAGTGATTGAGGCATGCATTGTCATTAAACTTCTGTAGCAGTTGCGAGAGTTGATGGGAAGAATCGAATTTACACTGACCTAGCTGTCCTCAAACAGCATGGGAGCCACCAGAGCATTAGCTGCAGCTGAGCTGGCTAAGGGGTTTGAGTCATTCCACCTCCTTATGACACAAGCACCAAAGGGCAAGGTGTTAGGAGCTTGATTCGGAGCCAGAGATGACATGCTCATTGTCCGGGTCGTCAAGATTAACAGGCCATTAACCAAAAGACAAATGCTGAGAGTTCTCAGTTCAGTCTTTGATCCCATCGGAATGTAAACACCGTATACTATTCAAGTAAGAATGGTGTTCCAACAGACATGGAGGCATTACTCAATTGAATGGGATGACATTATTCCACCAGCCATCATGGGCATATGGGAAACCTGGGTTGACAACCTTGAGATCATAGGAAATTTCCAGATACCGAGATGTATAAAGCCGGGACATCCACGGCAACAGTTCCAGATAGACTTACGCTAATTCTCTGACAAAAGTGAGACAGTGTATGCGACCGTGGTGTATGCAGATGTACATTCAGCAGTGAAAACATCATCCTTGTCGTTGTATGCTAAACCTCATTTGGCACCTCTTAAGACCACATTGATACCCAGGGGGGGAGACAAAATATTTGGGGTAGGAAAATGGGGAGCGGGATATGAGCGTAAGAAATTGCCACAACTGCTCGATTCTATGGTTAGAATACTTGTGCCAGTTTGTTTGGCAAGTCATGGAGACAAGCCTGTCGTTTCCAACACAATGGCTTGTGTGGTAGCATTTGCGCTGTCATGCCTTCATGCCTCATTACTGGCTGACTTGTGGACGCGAATTCCCTATCTAGATCTTCATGGTTGACATTGCTTTAAGGGCCTCATCAAATGGGGCACTTGGGCTCTGGTGATTCAAAACGAATTAAAGGGGGCGGGGACCTCTCCAGGAATTCGTGGGGTAGGGTGATTCATTGATGGAGGACTGGTGCCTCGCATCTCAACAATGTGTTAATTTGTGAGCAAAGACCTGATTACCTAGTCCGACCCAAGGCAGGGTAACCTAAGACACCTAGTCAGAGGAAATCATTTGCTAAGTCTGAGGTGGATTATTGACAGCTACATCCATTGGTGCTGCCATCAAGACATGAAATGCAATGTTGCAGCTAGTTGTAACTAGTTTTAGTAGTACAATTGTGTATGGATGGTTCTGCTTTACACTACTAGTTTTATCATGGTATACAGGCTCCTGCTTTTTACACATTTTAAAAATGGATGTATTTGGCCTATGAGTAGTGCCATGTATTAATAAAGGGAAAACCGTACTACTCTGTCACACAAGACCTTTAAATCTCCCACCTTTAGATCGCCCGGGCTGCGTAGAGCCCATTGGTCTCTTGAACATCAGAGTGTCTTATCCTTGTTTATTACAATTATTCAAACTCATCGCTCCTATATATTCTTAGTAATGGTTTTTGTCAACTGTATTATCAAACAAGCTAGATATATGGTGCCCCGAAACATGTAGAATTTTCATATATCCAATATCAATAAAAATGCGTTAAAATACTGATAAATTTGTAGTTACCTATATTCCAATGATCTTTCTGGTAGGCCAATCACCACAGTCTATATAATAGGTTTCCGTCCGTACAATAGCTTATAGTTTGATGGTAGAAGTCTAGGAGACACAGGATGTCAATTTACCCCATTTTGAATCATGCATCCATCAACTTTCTTGTGTGAGATTGAAGGTAACGTTTTTGTGTAGGGGGGAGGGGGGGGGGGGGTAGGGGGGTATTACACTTTATGAGGATAGATTTAATTTGTATTAAGAATTCAAACACACAGACTAAAAAAGTCTGTAGCATACAGATTTCTGCTGTACCCAGTTATTTAACATGGGTGGCATCCAGCCTAGGCGTAAAAAACGCGTGGACAGGTATTTGCTCCTCAGTTTATAGTTTGCCATCAAGCAGAGAAGTCAGAATAAACTAGAAGATCAGGATGTAAGATCATACGGAATTCGTTTTTATCTGTGCAAGCTATCGATCCCTATATCATCTGAGCCCATTCTTATCAACAAAGTTGTGTTTCCAATGTGGGTATGCCACCAGGTATTATAGCATTATATCAGAGTATTATATCCTGAAGTAGTTGTACCTCATTGATTGATCATTTCATTGACCCTGGTCATAGTAGTGATATGATATTTAGCTAGTACTACTATGGGATACCATGCCGTGTAAAATGGTTTCCCCTTCAGAAAATATGTATCCCCTGGCACTGATTTATGCTACCCGAGACACATTTGCTGCAGGGGAGCCCATATTATAAGTTGCAACCCACCCAATAACGCTATGCTAACCTGTTTTTCAGACGTTTTCATTTACTTCTTAACACTCCTTTATAATCCTTTTAGGATTGTTTGATGAAATATTATCAATATGTAATCCATAAGTGATTTGATATATTAATCTTTTCTTCGTGCTATCACTCCTAAAGTAAATATTAAATATAGTAACTAATGTTATGTTTCAAGTGGGATATATCTGTTTTCGTTAATTAATATGATTAATCAACTCAATACAACATATGGGAAGGTGGATAAATTAGTACACCTAGGTCCTGCATTTAGCGTTAATTTTAATCAAATATTGGTCCACCTGATTTCATTTATATTAAAGAGCTTTGATTTCTATACTGTTAGTGCTGAAGGTCTAGCACATAACTGAGTGCACCGATTTCCAAATGTTGCTTGTAATCCAAGGGTTTTAAGGATTACAAATCGTTATAAACATTTCCAAACAGCAAATTACTATCCAACTACGAGTTGTTTGGCACAGATAAGATTTTAAAAGGCACCTAAAACTGGTAGTTTCTGAAAGGATGCAAAGTTCCAAATTATATCGTTACCTTAAATGTTCTGAAGATTAATTCTATGAGTTCAATTTAACATTCTTTGGAAAAATCCTCAGATGTTGTATCTAATTGAAAACATATTTAAAAACATTTGAGTCAGGCATTTACATATCATTATTCTATTTTTGATCAATCCCAGTAATGAACTGTTTAATTTTCTTCCAGACGTCGGCACAGAGAATATTGCAATGCAAAGACTATGAACAATCATGAACCTTCAATAGTTAGGCTGGAAATAACCCAGGGACCATTTGGAACTTCTCACATTCAGAAATCAGACTCTGATGAGCAGATATTCTACTGATAATAATATACGGTTCGACAAACAATCATGGCAAACATAACACTTTCCGTGTCAATAATTTTGTTTTCAGTTTTATCTATTATAGATCTAATCCAAAGTAACAGTTACTGCCGGGAAACACGTATCAAGAGACTCAAGACACCCAAGACACCATGCATTCATTCAATGAATAATTTATTCGTCAGTCCTGGGTGCATCTCAAAAATCCTATCAATATCTCTACAGCACCATTGTGTGAAAATGCTGGTCGCAAACTATTTGATTAAATTCAAAAGTTTATATGGTTTAGATTTGCAACACAATGTGATTGAAACAGTCGCACAGCATGCATTTAATGGGACAGTGATTGAGACTGTTTCCTTTAATCATAATAAGTTAATTTGTTTTCCTGATTTTTCGTCCATTAGCAATACCATCACGGCCATAATGATTAAATCCAATATGATTGAGAAATGTGGAATAAGTAGAGTATATAACACGAGTTTTATCAAATTAGACTTATTGGAAATTGACCATAATCGATTAACAAGAGTGCCAAGTATAATATATCATGCCAAAATGATTAGATATCTACACTTGCATAATAATTGGATGACAACCCTCCCAAACTTGTTCAAGATATTGCCTCGGCTTAGGAAAGATGAACCAAGTGATTTCAGAATAGAAAACAATAATCTCACATGCTCTACTGACATATTTTGGGCTGTGGAATATCTAGAAAGCAACAACAAATGTAAAATATGCTGCTTTGAAATTTCAACTACAATCCCGGATAAAGAAATTACCACTTTAGAAATTACCACAAAAAAAGCTCAATCACATAATATCGGTTATTCCGAACAAACAATTACTGCATCTCCAGGTCTGACTAGTATTGGCAGTGAGGTATGTGATAACACCCCAATATTTTATGCAATCATCAATCTTTTGTTAATGGTAATCAAAATACCCTGGAAAAATATATTTATCCCGGACTTATTGCTAAGGTTATCTTAGATGTTGATACTGGATACATTAGTCGCATAGAAATTGATCATTGAATACCCGCTGTAAGTGTATAGCTGACAATAAAATAGTTCAGAACAGGAATTAATGCTCAATAATGATTAAATGAACAAGCGAACAATGTCTAACACTCTGATACTAATGGTAATAAGTAAATCTGATTATCGATAGGCACCCCTGTGGTAATCTATGTATAATTCTTCAAGGCTCAAAGTTTGTGTCTTGAATTCGGGAGTTCCAGGGAATCTGTGATCTGGGAGTCGGCACCAACGGAAAATTGAACCCAGTGGGTCATATTTCAATGCAGAAGCGAAATTTAATGAAATTCCGGTGTTGTTTATGGAAAACCAAGTTTGCAAAACTTGCGTCGTTTCCCAGACTCATCCAAGAAACGACAAATGTGTCTGTTGAAAGAAAAAACTGATAAGGGGGCTGGGGGGTATTGGGAGGTTTGTCATTAAGAAAGACGCTCCAATATATTTATTTGTGGTTACAGGTTATTTGCGGGGAGTTGGCATATGTGTGGCATTAGCCTGAATGAAAGATTGTCGGGAATAATACCCATGACAAACAGAAATACACATACATGTATTTAAGAATATAGTTATCATGCAACAACTTAGGAGCCATCTGGACATCTCAAGGGCCTGCTTCTTTCTTCACCGGGTCGTCGGTCCAGCTTATGCCATTACATTATCCACGTTAACAATTGGCTACTGCTTACATCCATATCTATTTCTGAGTCGTCCTTCCTTAACTCCTCATCCTCGTGTACTGGATGAGTAAGGAGAGTAGTGCAAACTGAGTTAGTGCACTACTCTGAAAGCTACTTTTCCTTTAAAAGCTTATTACTAGCAACTTGTTCGAGAAAGCGTGTGCGAACAAATCCTATAGACAAAATAAAAAATGGTTTGTAATTAGTAGTAGTGCCAAGTTTCCCTTCCACAGTGAACACTATGCACATATTAATATAATATAATATACTGGTATATATTGATACCAAACAGATCAAACTTGGTCACGAATCTAGTCTGACCAATCAGGGATTACCAGAGAAATATGCTAGCATGTTAATATTTTAATGTTTTCCTTATTTTCATTCACTGAGATTGCAACGAGTGCGTTTGCTCCTGAATGACTGCATTGATCTTGATAGACTCGTCGAATCAATTAATTATCTTTAAAATCTTTTGACTGATAAGACCACCTGAGGAATCAATGTTGTATGAGTTCTCATGTATGTTAATGTAAATCAAGGTTTCTATGAGGAATAGCTGGATATTCTAATGAAAATGATGTTCATGTAAGTAGAAGTATTCTATAGGTTTGTGTCTCTCAACATTGAAGGAAGTAAGTTCAATCGCAATTGGTTGTGAACAGGTTATAACAATCAAATTGTCATATCTAAAGATTTGTGATAATATGTGTTTGTTCTGACTGAGGGTGGAATGCAATGTAACGTACTTTACAAACCATCACGGAGACTTGGATGTGGTCAGTTGTTGTCAGTTTAGTCGTCTGTTTCTGATTTCTGCTCGTCATGTGTTGCTCAGACTCCACGAAAAAGAAGCTCGACAATGAAAAAACAGGGGAAAACAAGGACACACATAATCTTTCATCTGTAAATCACCGGAAGAAGCCGCACCGTTTGGAACTAAATTTGATGAATCTGACAAAACAATTGGAAGTAGTTGTTTGACCTGAGTAGATACAGAGAACATAGTTTAATATGGGGTTTGTGCTATATCACCTGTGGTCTGGCCTTCGGTCGTTCGTTTATGATTGGAATTTAACGTTCAAGAAAAATTGTATTACTCATAGTCGGAATCCTGTTTTACCACTTGAAGCCTGATGCAACATAACTTGTCATACAATCGTGACTGTGAGCATCTCAGGTTAAAACATGATATGAATATATTAAATAAAAATAAGGGAATATAAAAAAGTAGTTAATTATTTGAAAACTGATGAAATGACAAAATATGCTTCACGTGGAATGCTTGGAATGAAATTCAAAAACGTAATTGGTCTTGACTGAATGAATATGATAATGAGTCCAAATATTGCCGGATAATTTGTAATAATTACATGAGATAAATTATTTGACTTTGCGCGACAATAAGAATTACTCAGAACGGAATATAGTCGCAAATTCAAATTTTGTGGACAGTGAACTTAAGATAAACGAGATTGGCGTTAGACATCGAGAATTACACTGATTAAAAATTGGCTTAATCTTGCAAATTGGTCAACAGGCACAGTCACATATCAGACATGGGCACTAATGTAGGTAGCTACTTAGCGATCAATTTAATGAACCACTTTGAAGAAACATTTGTTTACACATATCACATACAATCACATCTGTGGAAACATTGACCATTTATCAACCTTCTAAACTACTGCTATCCCACCATAAGTTTCCATCGCCAACACACAAATACCCTTTTAAGACACCCTGGTCAAAGTGGACAACAAGGGAAATGGATCTGCTCTAGACATCAGGACTTCTGGCCGAATGGCTTAGACTTTCTGGGTCTCTCCCTCAAGACAGGCTATCCTGTTAAACATTTGGTGTCCTCTTTCCTAAGGGGGGAGAACTAAAACTTCGCTCAGCCCCTGTCTCGCCAGAAACCCCCCCCCCCTCCCCCCAACAAAAGAGGAGGAGTTGTTCACAATCACCAATTTCATCGCACGGTACAACATACTTCAGGGACCCATCCTTGAATACTAGGATGTTTTGGAGAATGGAAAACAGAATATTTTTCAACCTACAAAATAAATTAAGTAATTGATGCCCAAATGATCTCCATGACCACCTGTTAAAAGAGGGGGATACTCCTCAAACTTTGGGACATGGCAACTACAATAGGGTACCAGTGTTTGTACCACAGCATTGAACGGTTGTGGTGTATCTGTCCCAACACCTGCTCCCCCATTGAACTTTCTTGTTTGACAGATTTTGTTTCCCCTACATGAAGTCACCCAAATGAGATCTAATATATCTTGCAATGAATTAGCTGAAAGGGTTCAAGACTTATCTAGTCCAACATGCTTTCTAGATTCAATGTCAGGATACATGTCTCATAAAACTGAAGATTCACTTTTTTGGCTACATTTCAATATTATCACTTTGAGTGTGGGGAATCGTACCAACTAATTGCAAGTTTTACTGCCCACAGAGAGGACTTTGTGAGTGCAGCTATTGCAAGTGTGTCACTTGGATCTCTGAGTCAATCAAAATGTTTCCTAGACCTGATGGAAAATATTTAGATAGACATATTATTGACTTTTATCCTAGAGCACAGTTGAACAATTTATTTAAGGGATGTTTCAAGACTAGTTAGACAAAGTTAAAGAGTTTCCACAGAAATTTGTTGTAGATGAGAAAATGGTTCTGAAAGAGTTCTACCACATGAAACTGTTTGAAATTAAGAAAGTGAAAAGAGGAGTGGGAGACCCTTTAGCATAAAAGTAGGCTTCAATGTGTCTTTGAACTCACTTTGCCCATGCAGTACATGCAGCACAAATCACAGAAAATTCCATTTGGAAAGAAACGTAAAAATGGTGATAACATTAAGCTATTGGATGCTCATTTGTCCAAAGTTATTGCTGCCAGAACCCATCATGAATATATGCAACAAAAAGCAAAAGAAAAAAGATTAGAGTGAAGAAGAAGATGATATTGAATTAAATGATAGCATCTCAACATTTTCATCAGAAAGTTCAAGTGAAGAGGATAAACCAAGTCAATATGGCCATTGGCAAGGAAACTGGATTACAAACACATTTCTTTACAATTTGAGGCAATATTTATTCAAAAACCCTCCCAGCAAAGGCAAATTTCATTACGTGCCCCCCCCCCCCGGGGATCTTTCTGGCGCCCCAGATGGTAAATTATGATTCAGCCCTACTAGCTGTCAGTACCCGTGATGTGGGTTAGTGTGATGGTTGCTTTTCCGGTAGAATAACAACAAGCATTGGGTGTTTCTGTATTGCCAATATTGAATGACACCAGTGTGTTCTGCTGCTGATACAAACTCTCTCCCACCTGGGCCATTTGCTCTGCGTCTTCGATTGTTGCCGGCTGAGAGGCTATGACGTAATTCCTCAAGTGAGGCAGAAGCCCATCTATAAAGCCTGCAGTATGGTCGACCAATGATCTATCTAGGAGGGCACATAGATTATTATAATCCTCATTATAACTCTGTACTGATTCATAATGATGTTGTCTCTCTTGATACAGGGATTACTCTGTCATCCAGGCAATAGTTTTGTTGTTAAAGCGATCTTCTAAGAGTTCACATGCAGCTTTAAAGCCTTCGTTGTCCTCATCTGGCGTATCAGCCAGGAGGTCCAAGCAGGATGTGACTGGCGCACCTTCGATCTTGATATAGGATACAAGCCTTTGCTGAAATTCCTTCAGTCTTCCCTTGGCCTCGCGCTACATGGCTTGGACATATTTCCCCTGATAAATGACTTCTCATTCGCAGCTATTATTGATGGCTCAGTCGGCATTGTAATCATTGTAAATTATCCGTTGCAATTTTACCAATATGAGAAGAATAAATGTACCGATTTTACATTATGAGCTTTTCATTTGCTTTAAACAAGTCACTGTAAATGATATCAAAGAAGAAGAAGTAGTTGAATTTCTTTAGTCCATGCATAATATGTTGGAAAAATATTGAATCGTTAATGGTTAATTCAACCATTCCCAGAGAGCTCTCCCTCCCCCCTCTCCTCCTCTCGGCTTCTTCGCCTCCCTCCGCCCCGCCTCCCTGCTACTCCGCCTATCCACATCTCCACTTCTCCCTACACAACTGAACAAGTGTGACCCGGATGCCCGGCATGTGTGACCCA
>JAXGGS010407490.1:0-12321 GCA_035585475.1 Armandia brevis
CATTGTACAAGGCAATATCTCGTGTGCAGGGTTCAGACGCCTGAGAAATTAAAGAATATTGAGAATGTCGACTGTCACATGCACGCCCCCTCCCACTCGCAGTTTCTCAGATCCAAGGCCGATCCAAGTACGGAGGCGTCGCCCGACAGATATTGAGTTCCCTTGTTCAACTGTGTTTGTATTCAGTCCATCACAGTGGAAGCAGCCTGATATCTCACTAGCTCTGAGGACGACATTCTATAGGCCATGATATATGAAAAGACCCCGCAAAATCGTCCGGTGCAAAGATAGTTAATTAACAGAGGTACTCCTCTATTGTTTACCATGCCCTGTAATGTGGCTCTTGTCGCTGGTCGGGTATTGTTCCATTTAGAAAGGGCACCGATATAATGATTCCACTATTAGCGGACATGTTCGATGGCTGGGACATCCAACTTTGAGCTTGACTGTCCCGAAAATAGTGTCTGTCTCAACTTTCTCCTAATTAAGTACCCAAGTCGTCACATTAATTTTGAATATGGGTATATATTGATGCAGCAACGATCTTACTGACAAGACGTTGTATAGAATGAATCGGTGCTTGAACCTTGGGGTAGAAGCAAATTACAAGTATATTCAGGCAGCGTTTTTCTCGGTCTGCTACTCAGCAAAGCTATGCTAGCGAGGGCTCCGGAATCTATCAATAAGGCATTTATGCATGGGGATTAGCCATTTCTAGTGACACCCAAGACATTTCATAGATTGCAACCAAATTAATGTATTATTATAGTTCTGATTTTAAATTGCTACTCAAGAACATGATGGCAAACACTCTTTTTCGGGTGGCTGATTTAATCTAGCTTTAATATTGGCCATTGATCATGTAAATTAACCTCTTTTAACCTTTAACCTTTTAAAGAGAATTGATTATACTTCATCTAATCTAACGATTCCAAAGACGGATATAAGTGACTATCGAAATAAGAGGGTAAAGTAATAGATTGTCAGGGGTTACAGATTAACAGAGGCTAAAAGATTAGACATGTATACTCTGTTCGAACATATGTTTCCATATGTCGAAACAACAAGAATCTAGTTGTTTCAGTAATTTGTACTTTCCCACCACCACATTTACATGTATTTTCAGTGTGCCTGGCCTAGTATTTAAGGCTTTATGCAATAACACTATGTACATGTATTTACAGTGTGTACCAGTGCCTGGTCTCGGCTTCAGGAGAGGCTCCTACAGATGCGCATGTAAAGATGGATGGTTTTACCCCGATCTCTCCACACCGTGGAGCCACCGACACTTCAATGGCTCCGATATTGGGATCCAATACGGAAAATGCGAGTAGGAAAAATGAATGAAAACACTGACTTATAAAAGATGGCCTTAAAAGGTTTGTATATTTTCAAATTTTACTCGAATGTATCGCTGATGACTGGTAAAAACTACCCGAGATAAAGGATATTGGCAAAATCTAGATTTCCCCACAGACGGCAAAAACCAATACATTTCACCTTCTCACTGCTTAGACTAAAAATCCTGGTGAATTTATTATATGAAAACCTCAGCCCATCGCTCACCAGAAGTTAATTTTATTTCACCAGGAGTAATAAAAGTGTGATTTTCATATTTCAGGGTAAAATGCACACGTATGATACGGGGTATACCTGCCTGCCCTGTGCCCCGGGTTGTGATACTTGTAAAGACAGGAGCCCGTGTATCCTCAGCCTCGACTGGGTCCAGAGGGGCATTGTGCTCGGTTACTCCTGCATGATCATGTTCATGATACCAGTCCTAGTCTGGTTCACGTATAAATATAAACACGTAAAGGTGAGTAGCTGGTAAAAAACTTTCCCCACTTCATGTTATTAAAACGTAACCAGATCTAGATGATATATGAAGCCTCTACGTTATTGCAAATCTTTATTGTCCTCCATTAGAGCAACCTATCTGTATTTCTTAAATAACAAGAAAGAGACAAAAATGGTATTAAGGAAATCTGAAAGGTTTTTGCAAATTTGCGTCTTTACGCCTTGGAGATTTCAGTTAAGCAATTTGACGTACAAATCTGTTTTTATGACTAATATGGAAAGACAGGAATATACATTCGTCATTATTCTGTGCTCTCCAGTCTCGTTGACAGACCATGAAATGCTAACAAATACTACATCTAATTAATGTTAGAAACAATTCGGATATAAACAATCAGCTTTGGGTTTGGTTGAGTATCTGCAGTCGCTATTAAGATAAGTAAAAGGCTAAGCTAATTGAGTTCAAGTGAATTTCCCGTAAGGAATTTCAAAAAGGGCATCCGGTACAGAGCAAACAAACCTGATTGTCAGTAGCATAGTCACAACGTTTCCTCTTTAGTCTGCTCTTGTTTACGGCGCTTGTTTACGGCACTTGTTTACGGCATTTGTTTACGGCATTTGTTTACGGCATTTGTTCACGGCATTTGTTTACAGATGGTGGATTTGAATGATGGAGATTCATCTTAAATCCATGGATCCATAGCTTTTATCCGAAGATAAATCTCTACCTTCTCATTTTTCAGTGACCATTCATTTTTAACGGGAGATGACTGAACATGGGAAGCATTTCCATCATATAAAATGTGTAATCGTAATGACTCGCTTGAAGCTTCTCTCAGTTAAAAGTATCCAGCAGTTCAGTGAGACATAAACAAGAGTCGGAATTGAACAATCCACCTCCACAAGTAATTACACATCACTATCAAAGAATAAGGTTTAAATTGTTCCTAGACTTGCTCTCTTTTGTATAGAGCAAATCTTTAACAGACCGTAATAGAGCTATGAGATTATCTTGTCCTGTAAAGGAAGCGCATCTATTATTTACCGGTGCAGACAGGAGACGACAAGGACAGTTGTCGTGTTAGCGCCTCCTGAGGAGAAATTGCCGTCAGTGACGTCTGGTAGTAGAAATTGAGTTAATTCTAAATTTGAAAACCTGAAAGCCGATTGCTGGATTACAATAAATCATGGCTAAACCCTCCCAGCTGAATCAAACACACGTGTATAGAATGTTAATCACTAAATTTGGTGCTTTCAGGTACTGAAAGTTCCCAGTCCGGTATAATTGAGAATTATCTAATTTGGGGCGTTGACGATATTTCACCAGCATATTTTATTTATCTCTCATCGACTGAGCAAATGGTTCTCTGCCCCGCAAAAATCGTGCAAATCATCCCTGCTTTACATGATGCCTCCGCATCACGGGCCATATACAGTGTATAACTCTTGACTGGAATCCGTCTAGGTCGGCATACAATTTGTATTGAACACATTAATTAAATGTTACATGTAAGGATGTGGTTGCTCTCCGAAACGTATCAGCCAATCATAAAGTCCTTCATATTTAATATGACTCAGAAACAGTGTGATACATTTTCAGGAATCATTGAATCTCTTGATACACTTGTCTTATTGAATTTGCAAGTTGCTGAAGTTTAGATAATTGTTACTACTTGCAGGTACGCACTCGAGTGGTCTTCACGTCTTCCAGCGTTCCTCGGATGTCTGGACTACTGTGCTGCTATAGGTAAATCTCACTATGGACAGTTCCTTTTTAAACATGGAAGCTCCAAGTTACCACAATAATATAATATACAGAAATATTAAGATATATGTTCTACAGAAGTCATATTAAAAAAGGAACCCCATTTCACTACATGTATAAAGCTGGAATTTGCTAATACATATAGTAGCGAAAGCAAATAGTCCCCCGCCCCCCTCAGCTGGTATCATACTTTGGGTTTGATTTTCATGTGACTAAGGATGATCTGGCACTCCAGAACAATACCCATATATGTTTATAAGGATGGAAACAGGCCGGATAGTTCAACAACAAAACTTCAGTCCCTGATATATCTCTCCTCATCCATCGCGTGAAAGACAAAGATGAGGAGGCTATCACATCACAGCCAGATTTTTGTGGCTGATATGTTCAATGGATAATGATGCAGCAGCAGATGTTGTTGTTTTTGTCTTCTATCTCTGTGATGGGTATTGTCCATGCGAGCGTTAACATGTAACTAGTTGTTATCATATATATACAGCTGAGCTGTGTTTACTACTGTGGGGGATACGTATTTGTATCGTGGTCAGAAAAGCTTCGTCTGAGATTAACTAGAGCAGGTTCATCAGCTGGGCCATTTACAACGAGACTCTGTTCTCTCTATTTTTAAACATTTCTATGTGAGTATTAAGGTGACATTCTTAGAAAATGTAATCACATACAACCTATGATTAAACAGAGCTTGTTAATGAATCCTTGTCTGGCATCTCTGATAAAAAATATAGTCACCGTTGAATGTATATATGTCTTTTCATATACAAATCGATGGGATCGAAGATTGAAAGCCAATCAAATTAAGATTACCAATTCCATATAACCAAAAAACATCGACTAAATCAGATCACAGTAATTACGATTGTTCAAGGCAGACGGTATTCCTACAATTAATAATTTACCTAGACAAGACATAATGTTTTGAAATTTGCAGCATGTTTGTGCAGTACCCGGCTAACCACCTTCACTTTGGCTTTCCTGTTTTTGAGTCCTTATATGAATGGGTTATGAAGTACAATTACTTATCCCATGAGAGCGAAAAAGCAACTATAGCAACCCACTATTTGTTTTATTAAATCTTTTTTTTTAAATCCTGTTCGAAGAGCCACACAATTGAACAACATTGGCTTTGTGCTACAGAACGGTCAACTCACACAATACGTTTATCCATCTTAAGAGGCGAGAAATTGAGGGATTTCATTGCCTGGAAATAGGCCATCTGTGAAAAGTGACAGAGCCGACAGCCGTGCAAATATCAAGCGACTCCCTTTCGGGGATATTAGTGCGATCAAAAAGTAGAAAATGTTATCAAATTACCGTAGTCCTTGACTCGGAATGTGGCATTGAGTCGTGATATGACCCCCTGAGCTAGGAGAAGAATTTACCAAGACGGGCGACTTTCTTTGACACATCCTTGTCATCTGTCCACATTAGGTTAATTTATCTGTGTTCGCCGTAGACTAGGAAACTTGGGCGCATACTCCATTCAGGCTCATAAGCCTTAAATTACTGAGCAACTTGAATTTGATGGAGATATCAGATCGCCTATCTTGGGACAGGTGTCTTTAATGAATTACTATAACCATATCTTCTTTGGGATTTTTAACAGCCAGGTAGATTTCATCGCCGAAACTTGGTAATAGTAAAGGGAAAATATATGTTTCTTCACCTTCAAATAACATTACACTTTCCTAATATATGTTTGGAGTGATTCAGCATGAACTGCAATAATAACTAAATTCAACCTTAAACAACTAACATTAGACAATAATTGAAACGATGGATGGGAAACTTCACACAGTTGATGATATTAGAAATATTTCAATTCTAGAAGGGAGAACACTTCAATTGATATTGCATGGTTTTGCATATGATTGAAGTATTCATACATATTTGGAATGTGTAGAAATATATTATTACCATTCATGAAATGTTACTTGTTTCTACAACTTCATTGAAACAATACAGATGCAAGTACTAGTGTCTTGTGAATGATTATTAATGAATAATCATTCTTTCCATAAACTTCGAGATTGATTTTAAGCAGTACATGCAAATAGCGTAATCGTCCATTAGCTGTTCCTACATGTTTATAAACACCATGATTCTCATGTCAATCTCGGGAATACTGTAACTTTTCTGTCAATAACTGAAGCACGCTGGTGGCACAAGTATCCAAGCAGGAAACTGTGCCTGTATAATGTAAACATTTTGATTTATTTATAACCGGAAGCAGGGGGCTTTTTTTCTGAAACTGCGCAGGGCATCTGCACTTAAGGTAATAATGAAGATTTATTACAGCACATTCGTCTAATGACTGCTCACATTTACAATGTTAATCCTGATGTTGTATTGAATGAAATGCTATTTGACAACTAGATAATGATATTTGTTTCTCTCGAGGAGACTTAATTTCACAAAGACCAAAGGGATTGCGCCAGGGACCCCGAAAAGGATGGCTAGCCTCAGAGTCTAAAACAAAGATTAATGCAATCATGGAATCTGCCTCTTGTGCTAACCGCGGGTTCTTCTCTAATAATTTCAGTAGTACCTCGGACAACTCGAGCCGCCCTGTTTGGTCAATTACCAAGTCGTCTGCTCGGGTTTTGGTGGCGGGGGCTTTCGCACAGCCGAGACACACATGGCGCCCCCTTCCGAGTAGATATAAGAGCGACGTTTGTTGAAGCAATTAGAACTGTGTCGCTAAGTGTCACTAGTCCCCTTTCAGGCTGGCGATAAGAGAGTCGGCTGTATGGGCGAACCTGATAAAACTCTCCGGGCTAATCATTCAATTACACAACAAATGGTGCGAGGTATTTTAACCCGGGAAAATATCAGACACAAAGGGTCGACGATGATACAAAGAATAGATGATGACGTGGGTGATGATGAAACATGACATAAAACCTGTTTCCAGAAATGGGAACATTTACATATTTGAAATTTCCCATCTCAGGTTAAGGTATGGCGCTTGAATTTAGAGCAAACATATAGTTTGAGCATCTCAGTAATATTTAAGATTAAATAGGGTACACTTATTCCTTAAAGTAACGTGTGTAACTAACATTCCTTGCCGGTTACATCATATGACCAAAATTCAAGTCTTTTTGGTGCGTTTCCATTGTTTAAATGAATGATTTAATTGTAACAACAGCTACCAATATCTGCAAAACAATGCAATTGTGCATTATGAATTTTGCAATTAGTTAGTAAACAGATCATATAACTTGATAAGCCCTTAAAGCATTCGCATGACACGTTTCACTGATCAATCAGCTGCAGAGATATCCAAGACATCTCGTGATGAACATCAGTTGCAAAGGTGAAATATTTGAGAAGAAAGCAGACAGACGACAATTATTGCCTGTGAATTATTGGCGGTGAAGTGTTATGGTGAGTGCACCGAGGCCGCTGGTTGAATATTAATCTGCTGCTTTGGCAGGGAATTACAGTAAATCGGCGATAATACCGTGACAAAGAGGTCAGTGTATCAGAGCAACAACTATCTGTAAACAAAACCGTTTTTTTCCGAGGTCAATCACACATAGTTTGAAGCTCACCACGAGGTTTTCCCAGCCGGTGACATGTTCTGCTGCTAATAATCACAATCAGCACACACAATTAGGCGGCAATCAGCTACTAGAGGTGATTCTTCACGGGATCTTTTCCTAATAACATCGAGCCTCGACGAGAGATTGCCTACTTGTGTCTGGGCAAAATGTAGCTAGTGAGATAGGAGTTGCCTATAAAATGTGACAGGTCTATAGATGGAAAGCACACGTTAATGGTTCCGCGGGTTACTTATCTATCCTCGCTAGGCTTTATCAGATAAATCACCTCAATGACCTTTGGGACTAATCTGTCCACCTGCGAGACAAAGGTCAGAACGCAAAGGCGGAAATTCTGCATCATCTGTCCAATTTAGCAATACATTTGCAACAGTGATCAGGCAATGATCGATCAGACTTTCACCGCCCCCTCAGACATTTAGTTTAGCTGTTAACGCCAGGTCTGAGACTGAGAACCCGAGTTATAAATCACTGCAGGAAAACACAAGTCAGTCCTTGATACATGTATTCATTCACGTGGAAAACTCTTTAAATTTTACGTGAGCAATACATTCTCTTCAACGTCTGTGCAATTTCAAGGTTAATTCTATTTATTTTATTTAATCTGCAATACGTGAAGTATTATAAAAAGAGGCACATTATAAAATAGAATACGAATATAATTACAGTGCAATGATAATTTTTATGGTCATCATCGATAATCAGTCAAGCAACCTTTTCTTCCAATGTTCTTGAATCTTGTACCATGTGAATATCACCATCCGCTATCGCTTTGAGTTTCTCTAGTTTTTTATCGGTGGCTGACGAGTTTCGTGAGACTGACGAGACCCACAGAGCTGAGAAGGACTTAATGCCAGGGTGAACGGTGGGGCTTGAG
The DNA here is from genome assembly GCA_035585475.1 of Armandia brevis. Classification (NCBI taxonomy): domain Eukaryota; kingdom Metazoa; phylum Annelida; class Polychaeta; family Opheliidae; genus Armandia; species Armandia brevis. The sequence continues at coordinate 8,021 of JAXGGS010407490.1, forward strand.
GAGAGGTCTTGCACCGAACCAGAGGAAAGATCACAATCAAATAATTCACTGTAGAAACGAGAGGAGCGCGCAAAACTGCGCATCGCTTGGCTCAATATTTAAGACTGAGGTAAATCCTTATAGAGCACACAAAACGTCATGAGTTATTCCCATCTAAACAATATATTGTCTTTAGTGACAGCAAAGTCTATGACGTCATATGCATGTCTCATAGGTCTGTAGAAAAACAAATGGGAGTTGCTAAGATAATAAAATTAAGATATTGAGTGATAAATCGAACTAAAAGAATAGTATATACATGCAATAAATATATCATAACTATTACCTATCACAATAGTACAGTTTATATTATAGAAATGACATAAAAGGTGATTTACTTTCGGGTCAACTAGGTCAAACTTTGACTGTTAATATATGGATGACTTAGATACATAAAAATCATATTGAGACGCATAATTCCAAAACTAATAAGTCATTTAAATTTGTTCTTAACGGATTTTAATGACTTAACACGCATGTATATATGTAAAATTTACTTGTTTATTTGATTGTTGCACCTAAATGTCATGAAATATGTGCATTAAGGGTAAATGAGCTATTGAAATGTGTTGCTATGCAGGGTACTTTTGGGTGGCTACTCTAGCTTAGAGCCAAGCTGATTAATTACTAATTTGATCTTTTGATCTGATAGAAAGAGTTTTAATGCAAACCCTTCTAATGGCAACTTTAGCAGCTGTTTCCACTTCCGAAATACGGATAAAATATATTTAAAACAGATAGTTAAAACTATGAGCGAATAGCATATATCAGATTAGTACTGGCACGTCGGCAAGTGGGTTCAGGCAGTACTAGGAGGACGGTAATGTTTTTTATCATCTTGTACGAATAGGGTTAGTGACCCCAATTGTTACAGCAACATAAGTCGAGAGGATGCGATTTTTCATTAAGAAAGGATGGGTCCTTTCCTGTATCTGTCATCGCATCATTACACTAACCGGGGTTTAGCGTTTATACCGAGAGCTGCCCATTGTCTGGTGATTACTGACGTCATAAAACATGCGGCAGAAATCTCCCTGTGGCAGCTGCCCAGGAAACACATTGTTTCTGATGATTTGCGATTTGAGTATCGCCAGATTATATCACTCATTTCTTACGACGATGGAGGTAATGATAAAATCACCACATCAAATATTCACTCCATACTCACCGCGATAAATATTTAGCAGTGTCATTAATGATCAGTGTCACCTAGAGAATTTAGATTACAGTGGTGCCCCGTGGTGGTAGTTTTGCCGCGTATTACCAAGGAAACCAGCTGCATAGGGCAAGCCTCGCTCTCATAGATACTTGGAAACAGCGCAGGTACAACTCCCAGTATCCTGACGAGAATTTCTTGATAATTATGTATTATACAGATATAGATATACATCCCCGAGAACTATGTCACGATATCTTTCAATTAATGCCACCAAGTTATCTAATGTGGTGCTTAAAGCGAACGTTAGAAACGAAATCACGGGCACAGTATTTATTTTTCCCCTGATTTGTCGTGCAACAGTGGGCATGCACAAAGAGCTCCGAGATAATTTCTCATAAATATAAAAAGTGCTCCATTGATACGCATATCAGGTTTTCTGTAAAACTTTCTACAATCGATCAAATGACGCATTTAACCCATAGACATTTAACATTTGAGCCTTCTTTAATTTTAAGCTTGATTCCATAAGATACGGTGATAACATTTAACTCCTGCTATGCGACTTTGAAGAAGTAATAAGCTTGAAGGGATAGGTAATAAATGATTATGTCCACGGGTAGATCACTTTATATGTGGGAAGAACATCGTAGGTAGAAGTCAGATATGGTTCATAATAACACCTCATTACGTCATTTGTGGATCATGTTTTGATCGGCCATCTTATGAATAAATGAGCATCTCCAGCTTAATTGAAACTTTAAAGGGCATTGATGGAGGGAACGGTGAGAAAATGAGCTATCGAAGGTGCTCATCAAAACATCTTTCATCTGGAAAATATATACGAGGTATCACGCCTCCTCATCTATCCCCTTGAAGGTATAAATGATTTTTATAATAGGCAAGCTCCATCGTAGCGCATACGACTCTTTCCCAAACGAAATCATAATCAGCTATGGAGTAGGCGTGTAATGGAACTAAATACCATCAGGCCAACGCCCATTATGTGGTAACAAGATTGACTTCCTTGGCGAGTAAAGACAACTTGCACTTTTGTTAACGGACTAGTATATATGGGAAGTGTTTTCCATGGCTGAGATTAACAATTTCCATGCTCGTTCAGGAAGGTTAACGCTTATTGTTTGTTTGCCGAAAGTCTCCTGGTTCCCTACTTTCTACCGAGCTTTCTACATTATAGACATTTATCAGTCTGGGATCCGCCGTTAGGGAGTCTCAATTGGTGATCGACTGGATATAGAATGTCCATTGATGGCTTGAATTGTCGCTTCATGCGCGACAAAACTCCGATCAAGACATCAAATAGCTCTTGTTCACTCATACAATTCTCTGTAACCGCATCTCTGTGTCATTGATAAGTCGTAAATATATAGGGAATAGATGAGCAGCTCCCGTATGTTTTACTGCTTTCAAATTTCCCTTTACATGAATAACACCCGTGTTCTGGTACAGAAGGGACTCGGAGATAAATGAGAGTGCAATAAATAATTTGTGGCAGTAAAAATGAGTTCATTCTCTTTATCTCCGTTTGTTAAAAGCCCGCCCCATATTAACACACCACACGCGAGTTCCTAGTCTATTTCTTAATGTCAGGGATGATTTAAGAAGCTCCGGTCCCATTCCTTTGATCGATCGCCAACCGTGGCCTCTTGCTCTCATCAGAACCGTCCTTGCCCTCGTTCAGGTTATAGTGGAGGCCTGCGTCCGGTCTTGTGATTGAGGCGATCGGAGGTAAGTGTTCCATTTCTGCAGCGCATAAGATTTGCAAACTAAGACATCCACCCCGAACCTCCAATGTGGCAACCTTTATGTTCCGATCAATGGAACAAAGAACATGGCGCTTTGACCGAGGCTTTGACTGACCGGAAGTGATCTTGAGAGTGATATATAGGTCACGCTGTATGAGGGTATAAACTGAAATCTAAATATACAGTAACATCATACATTGAAGATATAACCTCACGTGGTATTCATCGCTTGCATTAGTATAAAAACAACGTGGGGGGTTTGAACACGCACCAGCCTTCTAATGTTAGAAACCCTCACCGACCCTGATCTGTGATGGGAGTATTTCGTGTGCTCAGGAGCAGGGCAACAAAGTTAGAGAGCTATTGCATGTTCACAATTTATCTCACAATACCATGTCTGATCGTTCTGACCATTCCCCTTTTTTCCCGTGAGCCAAACTTAGCAGAGGCCTGGTGCCGCTAATGGCATCCCAACCTAAATTTGTTTGTCATACGCTGCTCAAATCCATCACGGAAATTTGAATGGGTTTTACTAAATCGCTTGTAAGGGAGATCTTTACTCGAAAGTGCTGCAAATTTGACAAGCCATGATGCAATTTCATATGTCTACCGGGACGTTTCTACTATTTGATGAATTTTATTTTTCAAAAGGAGTGGATCACCTTTGAAGTCATCCACTGAGGTGCATTTTAACCTCTTGAGTGTGACTTCGCTGCATGGTGCTATGATCAGTGCAGCGATTTGATAAAGACGTGAGTATTGAATCGGGTATGTATGGACAGCGGCACATTTGTCACTTCCCGACATTGTGAAACTCGTATGCTGTCTACTGGCCCAGGTGAGATAGGTAAATTTCTGGGGAGGCAGCTGGCCATTAGTCATCCTGTCCTGAGCTAGATAACATTAAATAACAATCATTTATGTCAGACAAACAGAAGATATGACCAGACATCGCTTGAGTAAGTTAACTAATTTAGGGAGAAACAAAGTATTCACCACATTTACTAGCTAGTGTTCTGGTATCGAACCATTCAATTAATTCTGAAATTCAGCATTCAAAAATCTAGAATTTACGACAACTCTTCTTATCGACCATGACTGAATTAAAACAATATTGCTTGCACAAATAGATTGCACTTGTCTAGGTCGAATACTGATTGCCCCATTTGCAAACAATGACCTACATCTCATGAAGAGTACTCTTTATGGATTCAGCCACAGGCTTCTCTCCCAACTGTAAAACAAGACAAACCAGAATTGGTCGCCCCTACTCTGACAGCCTTTTTAAAAGGAACGCGGTCACAATACATTGCGGCTGATCCTTTTTAAGTGACCTTTAT
>JAXGGS010407601.1:0-12321 GCA_035585475.1 Armandia brevis
TCTGTTAAGTGACATTGCGTCTGATTGATATTGATCAGTGCGAGTATTTTATTTAGACATTCCAGGCCCGTTCCCACTTTCCGTAACTCTGACAGCCAGTTTTGGGACTAGGGAGTGTCTTATACACTCACAGGTATACCCGATATCGCTCGCTGTAAAATCTATCAGTTGCTACTCATAAAACAGAGATAAACCCCCAACCCCCAACCTCCTCTTCGTATTGTTAAATAAAGATATCTTTTTCTGCACCCTCCTTTTCAGAATTATTTCATATTTCGGTCCAACATTGCTCTAGGCTCAAGGAAATGGATGTCGTTTATGATAGTAGATGATGGTTGTAACTGAAGTATTGTGGGTAGTCTTTAGTCCAGAATTTGTTTTACAATACTGATATTTATAAGTAGAGCGCTACTCAGCATACTGCTCTACTCTGTAGTAGCGAGATAAAGGTCGGTTCTCAGTTACTACTTATAGCATCAGATAGTAATATGTACTCAAATACAAATTCTAATTTTGTTTATTTGTTTAACACTCTGGTTGTAATAAACGGTAAGAACTCCGTTCACAAGTTTTACATAGTAATTTATGTGTAAAAATAAACATTCGGCGTTTTATAGATATATGTTGTTGGTAATAAATAGTCTAAGGCTCTACACTACTCTTCCTCCTGTAAAAATAACTTATTATGGAGGTACAGCGCTTTGTCAATAAAGTGACTCATGTTATGAATTATACATTTGTCCTTTGTTGTCATAATATGCACAAAGTTAATTTCGTACGTACGGTCTGACAAGTTGACCAGGTCACCCAAGTAATGCACCCTGAGGGTTTCACATAGTGGACCTTTCATAATAAAGTGTGCCTCATCCTCCACCTCATTACCTACCAGGCACACTCTTCTTTCTCTAACTAGTATTGGCTTTGACCACACACCTCACCCGACTCTAAGTCGGTGGTTTCTACATATGAAACACACACAAGTTTTGATACATTTAGCCCCTAGATTTTGATAGATATATTCGGGGTAATGACCTCGGGTTATACATGGCAAAATATCTTTGAATATCGCAAAACATCATCATACAAGTGTTCGTATGCATAGAAAAATAAATGCCCTCTGAAATCTGTCTCGTTAGGTTCGCAAACTGATTGCTGCAGAAGTTAGTGACATATGTGTTACGCATAGTTCTGTACAGACATGCCGCTAGTTGATTATTATCAACGCGGCTCAATCTGATACAGAACTTTATGATTTTTAAATATCGCATATACACCAATGGGACTCGTTTTCAGACAACATTACATTGTTGGTATTACTTTTTAGGGTGCATGTTTCTTTCATATAAGAGAGATGTAGTTTCTCTTGGCTTTGGCTTGATAAAAAACCCACACTTCACAATTAAAGCTTAACACGGATGCTACAAGTATGTCGAACAATGCTAATTTACGAGGCATTGTGAACCGATATCTATACATGTATTTTCTCAAACAACCAAGTGATCTGATACCTTTACTTTTACTTCTCACCATCTCAACATGTTTCATTACCACAACCGCCAAATTCCTAAACACTCTAATCATACGTTCCCAGACGCCACCATGGTGGCTCGCTGTAGGCGTATTAAAAATCCACCTAATTCCCTCCTCGGCCATGAACTTCCCCATCGACTTTTTGTTCCAACCTTCCACAGCCTCCCTCAGCTCACGATTCGCACCAACAAAGTTGGTGCCATTGTCGCTGACTAACAGCGCAGGCTTACCTCGCCTACTCACAAACCTTTGCAAGGAGTTTATAAATGCCGATGATGTCAAATCAGGCACCACTTCGATGTGACTGGCACGCATAAGCAAATCGGTATAAATACACGCATATCGCTTTATCAACCCTCGCCCATGCTTAACATAATAAGGTCCGAAGAAATCCACCCCCACGTTCTGGAATGGCACCTTCCCCTCCTCAACACGAAACACAGGCAATGGCGCCATAATCTGTCGCTGAAATTTCCCACGTGTTTTCTGACAAATCACACAACGATCGACCACCTTCTTTACCGACTTTTTCCCTCCAAGCAACCAAAACCTTTTTCTCGCCTCGTAAAACGTTCGATCGATCCCGCCATGCCCAACTCGCTCGTGCACATAATAAACGTACATCTCTTGAGCGTGACATATTGGAAATACAATTGGATGCTTCTCCTCAAAAGACAATGACGCGTTCGTCAATCGCCCACCAACTCTCATCAATTGTCCCTGAACAAAAGGAAACAACTTTCCAAACATTCGACTGCGACGCTGTGTATCAGTGATATAAATATCCTGTACCAAACGCAAAATCTTCATCTCAGATTTTTCAATCTCATCCACCTTCAAAGGTCCGTCATCGTAAACTTTCCTACCACCCTTCAGATATTCCATCACTCGTCGCATATAACATATGGCTCTAACCAGCCTCTGCCAACGCGAATAATGAGTCAACACCATTTCACACAGCCCCGTTCCAACCTTGTTAACTGAATGTACGATCTTATAGTTTACTCGAGACAATTTCTTCATCTCCAACTCCTTTTCGACCTCGGGATCATCAACCTGATGAAACGGCAGCGGCCACTCTGCCTGATCTCTCAAAAAACTCGGCCCATTCAACCACTCTTCAGATCCACGCAAAAACTCGGCTGATACTCCCCTCGATGCAATATCGGCAATATTGCGCTCAGTATCGACATGCCTCCACTGACTACTCGTTGTGTGCTCCTGTAAATACACCACCCTGTTGGCGACAAAAGTTTTATACTGCCACGGTCGACCATTTACATAGTATAAAACTATCGTAGAGTCTGACCAAAAAACAGACGCGGCCAACGGCATATCTAAATACTCCGCTATCACACGATCCATTTTTACAGCTATAACTGCCGCGCACAACTCCAACCTCGGAATTGTTATGACCTTCACAGGTGTCACCTTGGCCTTAGCCGCGATCAGCCTCACATCAAGCACACCTCCCTCTCTATCCAAACTGCATAAATATGATGCACAACCATAACCGCGCTCCGACGCATCCATAAAGGTATGAACCTGATATGTCAATCCTTCGATATCAGTAATTCCAAGCCATCGCGGAATTTTATACTCTGAAATCGACTCCAAATCCTTCAACCAGACGTCCCATCTCAACCTCAAATCGTCTGTCAAAGGTTCATCCCATACATAACCTAAACGAACGATGTCTTGCAATAGCAATCGCGCCACTAAAACGAACGGGGCAACCAGTCCCATCGGATCAAATAGCGACGACATGGAACTCAACACACCTCGCCTAGTGTAAATCACCGGTTTCTTAACCGATCTGAAACCCAGAACATCCTCCTTTCTCGACCAAGTACAGCCCAACGTCTGTTCAGGAGTTTCTCCTTCCATGTCGAGATTCATCACATCGGGTGTTTGTGACCTATTCTCAACAGGAACTTCATTCATGATGATCTCACTGTTTGAATTAATCTTGGTCAGATCAAAACTTCCTCGACCAAGTAACTCTCTAGACTCGCGAATAGTACGAGCTCCAATCTGTTCGTCCAAAAATGACCTCAATAAATCGTCCACATAAAAGTGGCGCAATATCGTTTCTATCGTCTCGCGATGATACTCGCTCTGAAAGAAACGCGCAATCCATCTCATGGCAAATATCGCCACAGCCCCCGACCATCGACCTCCGAACATATGGGTCGTCATTTGGTGAACTGTAATCTTACCACTTGGATCATTTCCTGCCCAATGCAAAAACCTCAAGCAATCCCTCTGCTCCTCAGGTACTTTTACCTGATTATACATAGCCTTTATATCTCCTGTGACTACATATCGGAAACGACGAAACTTTAGCAAAATATCCAAAATATGTGCAGTATAATTCGGCCCTTGACAAACAGCCTCATTTAAACATGCACCCAGATACTCATAACTCGCATCGCCGACAATACGACACTTGTTAGGCTTCTTGTCGCTCACTACTGCTTGTGTCGGTATATACCATTCAGAAACGGGTTTCGCGGGCCCCTCTACATCCTCAGAATACCCTGCACGAAAATTCTCATCCATAGACTTCATGTACATTTCACACAATTTGTCATTCTTCCTTAAACGTCTACCTAGAGCTTCGTGACGCTTCAAAACCCCTGTGATATTATTCGGTAAGTCTAATTTACCACCTCGAACTGGAATAGGAACTTGAACGTGAGAATCTACCAATTTAGTCTCCCTTTCCCATAACCCGATAATTTCTTGATTTTCTGGGCTCAAAATCTCTTTCTCGGGAACCTTTTCTATCTCAACCAGCCTTTCCACGGCCGACAACAACAACTCGTCCGAAGACTTTGGCTTTACGTCATCCACGACCTGTGTATCGCGACAAACTGGGACAAAATTATTTGACTCAAACAACGTAAATTTATCCTTATCCAGCGTGTACCCATGCACAGTCCAACCAACTGGCGTTCGAATCGCATAAGGCGAATACGGACCATTACCATCTACTTGCTCTTTTCTCGCCATAATATGCGCATTATCTTGACCGATTAGAATATCTATCTCATTGTTGTTATGCAACGGCATATTCAAATCGCGTAAATGAGGCCAATCACTCATTTCTTTAAGCGCTTTAGCATAACGCTCATCTAGGATTTCTTGATCCATAACTACTGCATTAAAGACCAGATGATCTTCGGTACAGCCCTTGCCCCTGATTAGGAAAGTAACTACATCTACATCCATCGACTTTTCGGCAAATAAAGTACATGCATCAAAATGAATACGTTTTAAAACAGGAATACCTGCCTTTAACTGAGCCTTCCTCGTAATAATGGAAAACCCACCCCCTGAATCATGAAATGCATGAGTAGATAACAAACCGTTATTGCCCCTAACAAAAACTGGCGTCATGGGCATAGCATAACGTCTACAACCTGCACTCATGGAAGGAGTTGCAAACTTAGAGTCTTGATCTTCATCTGTATCTTCGTCGTCATCCTCATCGTTTTTCATCTGTGCTGAACGCGAGGTCTGCGACTGTACTTTGCCTTCATTCTTTGTGATAGCTTCATGGAAGACATTGTTATGTTTTCCGGTACAAGGTGTCTTCTGACATCTCCATGTAAACACACATTGATCCACTGCATGCTTCGTACTTAAACACAAAAGACACATGTGTTTCTCCTTAGCTAAAGCCAGCTTCGTGAAACTGTCCATAGCCTTGAATGCATCACATTTGCGAGTGAAATGATCACCGCCACAACACACACACTTCTCACGATACGACTCTTTTGAAGCCGGCGTGAACGATCCTTGACGTGCTTCAGACTGCGAATTTCTATTCTGCACAGCTTCCACACCGTCCATAGCAAACATCTTCCTCTTCACCACAGCCTTCGCACGACCTTCATACAACCCCGCAATTCGAGCCAAACTATCGGGACCATACACGGGATCGGCCTGCTCCTCAGCTGCTTCGGAAACTAAATCAATTAATTGATCCAGCGATGCACTACGACCTTCTTCATTCGCCTTGCGAACGACTCTTCTCCATTTATTCTGTAAATAAGTAGGCAATTTGGACACTATCGTCTTCTTCTTGTCCGTGTTGTCTAATTCTCCAATACAGTTCATGGAAATCAACGTAAGTTTGCAGGCCTTCAAATCACTTGCAAACTGCTGCATGACGTCCACAGGTTTCAATTTCCCATAATCCATCAATCGTTCTATCCAAGCATTAACGACTAAATGGGGACGACCATATTTCTCCTTCAAAATCTTGCGTGCTGTGCGATAACCATCCTGAGGTAGCTGATAATCACACGAGCTCAAATGTTTCAACACTGAATCACTACACGATTGTAGCAGTGTATTCAACTTAACGCTATACGTGGCGCCGGTATTACCCATGACGTCATCGTAGCGATTTATAAAGGATTGATACTTGATGATTTCACCTTCAAATTTCTTAAGTTCAACCTTCGGAGACTGTAATGTCGTATAAAAGCGTTCTCTCTGTTTGCTGTTATCGTCAATCAAACTCTTCATCATCTCTGCGTTCGACTGGCCAACCACATGAGAAAGCGCCAATAAATCCTCTTGATTTATGCCAACTCGACTGTAATCACCAAACTCTCCCGTTCTACGATCCGACCAGCTCTTTCTGTTCGGTGACGAGGATCTTGGCGACCTAACACCGTCTTCTTCTTCAACGCGAGACTCGCGTTTTAGCTTGCCTATAGTTTGTTCGTAAAACATCTTCTGTGAATCGTTAGAATCCTGTTGCTTTACCAGAGTACTCTTGAGTGTTGAGATCTCATCTCTAGCAGCATTCAGCTCCGAAACCCCCGACTGCATCGCCATCAATTGCGCCTCGAGAATCTGCATACGAGAATTCTGTTCAGCCAGTAACCTCGCTCTATCTTCAGCAATCTCCTCATAATTGCGAGAGCTAGGATAACCTGCACCCAGACCACCACTGGCCTGATCTACATCAGGTTCGCGCAGATCTTTATCTGCACGCGACTTTGTTGCTTTCACACCTGACATCCAGGAAGCAGCATCAACTTGTACCTTTTGTACATCCTTACAAAGGTCGTATTCCCAGTCCTCAAGATCCCTGGCATCAAGATTGTAACGTATCGACAACTCTCGAAGTTCGCCTTGAATAAGATTTTCTTTATCTTGAGCCACCACGAGATTATCCATGTATGCTTTACACGAGATAAGTTTGTCATGATCATCTTCAACCAGGAGCGATCTGAGCTGGTTAATACATCCTCTTACAATCGCTTGTTGACATCTTCTTCTTGACATACAGTCAACCACACTTGGTTCGTCGCTATCTTGTACAAGAACCATGGTGAATCTTGTGTTACACTATGTTAACCTTGGCTTTTACGCAAAACGAATTTTTACGATAAAATTGTTCTCGAACTTAAGCTGCACTTGATTGCAATAAAGTTTATCTCTTCACAAATCTTTCAGTTCTGATTACGATCATATTTGGCTCCAAGAACGCAAGAATTACACGCATAAACTTTTATGGTCTCTTCTTATACCCGTTTATTTATGGTTTAACTGTAAAATAATACAAAAGCTTCGTTTAGTTTTCACTTCCAGTACACGTTCAGATTTCATCATACAAAAACTCATAAATTGACATTCAAAATCATCGAAACATAGCCTAAATAATACATACCACATTGCGTTCCTCCAAAACAATCTAATTTATACAAAATTACGACCAAAATCACAAATTTCCATCTGCTTTTACATTTCACATCTTTACACTTTCGACATCTTCCTTAGAATGACATCACCCCACGCTAGCACACATGTGCATCCGATCAGCTGATCGTTTCATAACATCGTACCAAAACATCACTCAGCCTCCAGAGGGCGACAAATTACAATTACCGCTCTCAGTAATATACTACTTCTAGATTAATTATCAAACGACATATTAATTCATCACATTTTACAAATACATAGAAATTTACAAAGTACGACACTCAACAGACTCTAAGTCATTAATATAAAATGAAAAAAGAAATGGCGACAATGATTCGCCCTGGTGTACGCCACAATCTATTGAGAAGAAGTCTCACAGATTTGTGTACATACATCGCAATGATTTCAACATACTACTAAAAGTTACAGCTAACGTAGCATGAGTTGCCCTTTCACAGAGTTTTCAATGGATATTGTGACGACCGTATGTCTAAAAGGTTAACGATAATTAACACAACATACTACTCTTATTATACTACTTAATATTATATAATAATGTAATAGTATTACTTCAAATAGCAAGGGCATTATTTTTGTGTAATCGCCAATGACAAGTGGTGTTAGACATTTGTAACCCATGTTTCCCGGAAGCCTCTACAGTCGTGAGTTGATATTATCTGAGTTATCTGATATATTCTGACGCGTAATTAACTAATCTATGCTTGTTCGTAACTTGAAGTAATTTGGTTGTAAGTTTGTGTCATAGTTTGCAAGTATCACATCACTAGGTGTCCGCGCCTTGATTACATGATGTTGCCTAACCGCTACTCTCAAACATTTCTTGAAGTATGATCGTTTATGTAAGTTCTAAACACTTTTCTACAAGTATTGTTTTGTATCTATGCTTCAGATTTACGTGTTTTACCCACTATTAAAGACTCTCGTCATTTTACTGCATGCACAATCAATTACTTCCTCACATACTCAAAGTAATTGATAGTTTATCAACAAAGATTGCTATAGTTCGCGATACAAAATAGGAATGTCAACGTCAAGATAACGTCACATATATGGTCGTAAAAATTGGTTAAAGTAATTAGAAAAATATTTAATTTTGTTGTGTAGGCTTAGTCGTTGACGGATATAACATTAATTCTAATATTATTGATATCACTGTGGACCTTATAATGGATATGAACCATTAGTATAAAATCGATCAACTCCTAAGGTGTATTTTGAAGTGAAAAATATGTTCTTCAATTGAATAGAGAAGATACGGAATATCGAGCAAGGATTAGGCATCTAGGTGGAAATTTAATTAATAAATTCATGTGATATGTCAGACATCATTGCACTATGATATTCAATCTTATCCTCTCTTAGGACCAGATGATATGTTAGTTTACCTTACATATAATATTAGCTTGTGATATCCACCCAATGTCAATTAATGAGACTGATTCCATAGAAAGTTATAGAATTTCGAAATATATTTCACTTTTCATCTTGATACTAGATAAGAAACTGATTGAATAAATTAAGTTTGTCATGTGTCATTGAAGATTAAATAAGTTTTAAATCAAAATAAAAGATTTGATGAAATTAGCATTTCGGTTCATTGGAAATCACAATGTATATAAAAGGTTTACAACGTATATTAGTTTTCAGAATCTCAACTGAAAACATCTGAAGCTAAAATGAAATTCAAAGTCAAGGTGAAATATTTGGTCATTCTCCTGATGATAAGCATTACTGTTGTAATTTTGATAATTACCGCACTTTTGAGGAATGTTGTTGAAGGAAATACAAGTGCAAGTTCAAAAGCAATTCATTCAATCAGCAAGTTGTCAGATATTCAACACAAAAGGGACACTAATCGAGTAGCGGAAGCCATGGGTAGACATGCTTTAGATACCGTCCTGACACATCAGCTAAAGGTGATGTACACAAATATTCACAAAATAAGTATTTACAAGAATCATTTAGCAGGATCTTTTAACCATAAAAGCCGCAACTCTTAAGATATTTGTCGAAATTTGTTAAACTGCAAATATAATAAATGATTATTGAAACAAACCTGCTGTCTTCATTAATCAGAAAATGCTCAATTCTTGTTAGTAATATACTGCTTGATATTAAACTATAACTGAATAGGACAATTTATTCAGTGGAATCCGCAGAGACGGAAACACATTTGGTAACAAGATTCTCCTCGACCACTCAAGACGATGAAGAAATTACTTTCCTGAATAGAGAGGATGGTTCTGTAAAATTCACCAGAAATTGGACAGAATATCAAGCAGGGTTTGGAGATCTAGAGGGGGAATTTTGGTTGGGTTTAGAAAACTTGTATCAGATCTCCACCAACAGAAATTATGGACTCAAGGTAGATTTTGGAGATTTTGAGGGTTGTGTGTACCAATCCCGCTATAATAATTTCTCTATTGATTCAGTTTTAGAATTATACCGCCTCTCTGTATCTGGTTATAATAGTAGTAGTACAGGTGGAGATAGTTTAACTAGCTCTAGATATGGTTCTGTAAACCTAGTTAATAACATGAAGTTTAGCACATATGATAGAGACAATGACAAGCATGATGGTTCTAACTGTGCAGAGTGGCATGGTGGAGGTGGTTGGTGGTATAATCGGTGTAGAGCAGCTAAACCTACAGGCCCGTACCTAACAGGAGGGCAATCTGCTATTAAAGGTATAAATTGGTATAATGCCAAAGGCAACTGGTACTCGTTCAGGTACATGAAACGCACACTTGTCCAACAGAAGATACTCATGAAATAGCAAAATATGTAAGGACACACTGTGACATTTAAAATATTTCATAAATTTATGAAAGCTTAATGTGTGAGTCTGATACATAGACTGTTGATGCATACAAAACATAGACAGAGTAGAAGCAACTGGCTGAAAATTGTATATTCAAATATGGACATTTGTTGGCTTTTGTCCAGCACAGAAGATGAATAAACTTTTGTCTGCTTCCGGGATCTCACCTGAACTTCACTTCTTTGTTATTTCTAAACTATGTTTCTTATCTCTATATGGATTTGAGCTGATGATAATAATTCGACCATTTCATCTTCCTCAAAAAGTATTAACCCTTTGTATCCACTGGCGAATATAAATATACATACAAATAGAACTAATTGACAGATATCGATTGATAACCATTATTGATTGTTCTTTAACTAATATGTTTGCATGTAAATCGGCTATATTTCCTCTCGTTGATCCAAACTATCAGTTAATGAAATTCAATGGCAATTCCATATTTGTGAACAACATAGTTTAAATTTAAATTTAATAACATGTTTATTCAGCTTCTAAAGTATTTGTAAGTAACAGGATCCGCACAAGAACAATCATGTGGTAATAGTAATAATAATATAAACCAAGGATGTGTACTGACTGTAATAAGTTATGTAATTAGTATATTATGTACAATAATATTATGTGTTACCACTGACTTCACATTTTGTATTTAACACAATGAGTTGACTTTCTGCAGATATATTATGTGCTACATCAGTGGTGACAGGCCTGCTGGTAGATAAATTGTTTGTAACTGCAATTTCAATCATTCATGATAAGATATGGCTCAAATAACTTAATACTGTAGATTTAATATTCATTTTCGTGACAACATATCTGTGGATTGGGTAGAATCCGACAAAATGACAAATTAATGATATTTTAATTACAACATACCTTATGCTCTTTAATTCAACACACTGATATATATGCTAATCAGCAGTATGCACAGTAGTTTAGTTAAAGTGAATACTGCTATCATACATGATCATTTCTTGCACCAAATGTAATACTCTTGCTTCTTTGCTGCTGGGTTATGTCACGTACCCTGTCCACCTCAGACATACCAGGTATATCATATCTGATGTTGTCATTTGCTTTCTTGATCGTTATCTAAACATGTGACACCTTAATAAACAATGGAAAGAATATGTGTCATGTGGCAAGAAGTGAACTTTCAAATATCAATATTCTGATTATGTTTGATACATAAAAATTCCGTATAGAATAAAAGGTATAAGTCAAGCAGTATTTTGTATCATGTTCTATGCGATAAAGGAAACATCCTGACTAAAAGTTCTTTGCTTACCTTAAACCTTGCCATGAGGAGAGACTGTCCAACTTGTGAAATACTCAAAAGAGCTAACAAATCCTGCAATACGATGGTTATGTCCCATCATCGATATAAATCTAACTCTTGCAATACTAGTAACGTAGGCAAAAGATGATTTTAGATCAAGATTCAACCTTTAATGGCATATGTTTCTCCAATTAATGATTTGTATCAAAATACATTGTGATAAATTCTTGATCCGACATAGACATATCAGCACACCACTAATTGCATATCGAATTTATTGTAAACATGAAACACGGTGAAAATAAGGATGATTACCCTAATAGACTGTACTCAACACATTTCAACCTTAATCACTTTTGAAATTCAATGTCAGGGACATCCAATCATTAACCTTTATTGATTTGCATTAGAAATTACCACAAATTTGTCCTGCTATAATGTTCCATTCTAACAAAATCATGTGTAGCAACTGAAACGTTGAATGCTAATGTCTTATAAACTGATATTATTAGTGGAATTATAAGAACATTGAATAATATTAATCTAACTTTTGAAATAAAAGGTCAGTAATTTGGAATGAACTAGAAACAGTAATGTACATTTATCACCAATTAGGATGTTCTACTATCAATGAATGTCAATCACAATTTAAAGATTTGAAAATCAGCCTCTAAATCTTGACAAGTGTCAGATTCATGATTTTGTAGCTATAGTTGTTGTTTTTAGCATACCACCAGACTATACCTCTGCTGGTTACCTTCCCTCCTCTCTGGTATGGATTTGTAGGACGAGCTGCCCCACATTTATTCCACCACCACCCACCACCTCCACCACACTGCTTTGCACAGTTTAAACCCTTATGCCTGTCATTGTCTCTATCAATGGTGGTAAACTTCATCTTATTAACTCCATATTCATTGCGAATTAAACTATCCCCACC
>JAXGGS010407712.1:14441-29134 GCA_035585475.1 Armandia brevis
GTCCCGCTAAGTAACAAAAACGCAGGTCATGATATGTCAGGTGGAAATGTAACACTGCAGCATTTGCGCATCTTAAGACGGCCTTTATCATTTAAAACCTGGACTTCAATGACAGCAGTTCTGCAGAGAGGAAGCAGCCAGCCTCTTTGATGATGCTCCCCAGACGTGTTACGACGGGGGAGTGAAATTACACCCCTGCACGCAGCTGTGTCATGGCGGTAAAGAGGAAAACACGAGACAGCCAAAATGCCAGAACACGTATCCTTTTGCAGTCTCCTGTATCCCCCAGGGTTAATATATCGTGAGTCTCTCACTATCCTCATCATGCTCAAATACTAGTTATTTTAGCATATAAAGAGTGGGTGAAATACATGGATATCGGGTTGTTGAAAGCACTCGGTCGATCCCCTAAATCATTTTCCACTTATCACTTGACACTTTAAAGAATTATATTACAAAAGTATAAGTTGTAACAGATCTTACCTTGGCTTAATTGAGTAAGTAGAACGGTCAGCTGCAAATGCCAAGCGCTGAGCCTAAACAAGGGGTTGTCTCCCTCGATGAACATTCTTTGCGGTTCTTTACGACTCAAGGGCAAACGCCGAGCTTTTTACATATGGCTGGTCCAGTAGTGTAGCGGTAACAGTTCTCGGGGTTTGCGATATCTGGAATAGATTAATATATGTTGAAAATGCTATAATGCTGGTGAACCCTAGCCTAACGAGAAGAGCGCGCACACGTTATACAAGAAGCTTGGCTCATACTAAAGACGGTGACAAAATGTCATATATGCATTTATTGTAACGTGACAATTAAGCACTGTGATGTGAGAGTAACGACGTGACTACATATTCATAACAGCAAGGGTATTCTTTAAGACCCAGGGATAAGCAGCTTATACTAAATGGCATGTTTAACTTACATATATATTGTACATTTGTATTAGATATTAACTTCCTATCATTAAGCAAAAGTTAGACATAAGCAAACCCCACATTTTTTGTTAGACAACACAGATATCTACAGGCATTTGGATTTGTTGTATTTTAGATATATCAGCAACAGCATAGCACAATATTATTTTGAAATACTATTTGACTAACTTCTAGTTCTGGACAATAAAGAAGTTTATCGGATTTAGAATTATAGTTAATAAGTTGTCTTCCACCTTCAAGTATTAAAATTATGTGTTACCCATGCAAGTCATGAAAAAAGGTAAGTTTAAGGCTTTCGTACATTGATACATCAAACTCCAAGTGCAACGGGGACATAGTAGATATCGATAGCGCAAAATTCCTTGTATCAGCATCATGTGATATTACTATTGAAACGACGTCATACCTATATCACCAAGTCAATCATGACTTACACTACCACATCATAAGTAATGATTAAATATGATGAATGTGCGAAAAACGTAATCAAAACTTGACATATTATTTAATTCACAAGAGATAAAACCCAGCGATGAACAATCGAGGTCCTTCGTCATCAAGTTACATCTGCATTGTCAGCTAGTATGCTGTTGACATTGATGATGGACATGGCTAACTGTATAGGTTTGCAGTCAAACATCGCGCAAATGTGCGCTTCTCTCGTTTACATAAGAATTGTTCATAAGACATTTTAGAATGATAACGACGTACAAAATTGTTAAAATCAATAAATTACTACAGGCGATTGCATATATCGTAATGCGAAATGCCTCAACAGACCGAGCTTCAAATATCATATATCAGATCATGACTATCGGATACTACGAATTGACATTTCCAAAGCAATCAAGTCTGATTAAATATAAGGACTCATGTGAGGTACATTTGGAGACAACGATGAACACGGGTCTTCATTTCACAGTAGATAAACTGAGTATACACTTTTTAAAGCCAAGTAAGCTGCATAGGGACCGCCGAACGACGGGAGGCTGCTAGTCAGCTTTAAACACTAATCGTTACAAATCTGACTTGTCTCGAAGCTCAAGCAATCGACTGCCTGATGCTCGCACAGATAGATGCGGAACAAGCAATAATTGATTCCCCCGAGAGCCGCTTTGACCTCATTTACCTAAGTTTATAGCTATAAAGACAGCCCGACACCCCATGCAACGTCAGACCCGATACATTACACGCAAATACCCTGCGACACCTTGAGGTAATTACACATAATAAAGTGAGCTTAGAACACACCGTTCAGGCACCATTATGACACCTTGGGGGTGCAACCTTCAAAACAGCAATAAATTTACAGTCGGCTCACCTGGTATTTTAGGGATTTATTACGGCTTACAGAGAGGAGAAGCTGCGTGGAGAGAAATAATTGGCATATGCCAACAAAACCTGATTGTAAAATCGTAATCATAATGCGAACAGGTAAAACTGACAAGGTGGGCAACAATAGAACAAAAGCTAATTTACTCTGAGTCATTTCTTTGAACGTCATAATCAGGCTGTTCGAGAGACATGATTATATGGGAACCGGTAATCACGGATGGACTCGCTAATTACAATGCCTTGGTTTTCTTCTGGGGAAACAATTACACCGTGCATAGTTTTACAAAGCGATCATCCGCAATGCTTTGGAGCCCAAGGTACAATTCCCAATCCTTGTTCCTAATCTCCGATCATGGCCTCCGAGAAATTGCCTTAAGAGATATCTATCATCTTTTCTGTTCTCCTACTTATAGCAGCTCGTAAACACACACCTCAGATAAAATTAGGTCGCCAATTTTCAGCTTCGCCGAACCTCTACATGCGCCGCCATAAACGGAAGCTTCCTCGCGCGTTGATACTGCCTGGCCAGGGACGAGTAGGTGGCGGTAACGGGCGGAATGCCAATGTGGTGAGATAGGAGCATCAACCCGAAGGACAATGGAAAATCACATCCCTTGTACAATGTACATGAGCAATGGTGGCATTGGCAGTATTAACAAAGCAGATTTCAGCAAGTATCGTAACCAGAGTCGTTGAACTTGGTTTGAGGGGCAAATCAAAGTTATAACATCAGAAAGATCGTATTTTTTAGATAAGACATAATGATATTCTGGTAATCACCATCTGCATGGTAATCGCTATGCTAAAAGTGAATCATACAGTTCTGCCTAAATTGAATGAAACAGTGATGCCATTTATAGACGTGCCATCACACCAATCCTTTACAGCCTGCAGTGTTCTGGACTCGTTCTATTGGCACCAATAGCCATAGAGTATTGTACGAGGCGCAGTTATCCAGTTGGTCAGGGCCACACAGACATGGAAATTGGCATCAAAATCCCGTTACAATTCTGGGCAGGCATTTTCCAGATGCTAGAAAAACCGGCGTATAGTAATGTAATCACTGCCAACGTGATTGTGTTAGGGTGGGCCAGGATGGCGGTTAGGAGTGATTCTCAGTCATCGAAACACAGCTGATGTAGACCGGTTTTCAGCGGCCTGCCAGTCTAAGTGGCCACATATTGGCTAAATTCTTTCAATCAAGTTGGCTTTTAAACACTGAAGCTGTCTTTACGAAATGTATTAAATCAGCAGACAGCCTGTAGAGTCAGTGCTTAAGGAAACTTAAAGAAGTGTGCGGTTCTCTCTCCTGTGTTTGGAGAGCAGAGCGTTCACAGCAGACGACAGCCCCGGGACATGGCGCTTGTCGGCGTGCGATTTTCTCGCTCAATTTAATGCGAATCCTTGGGAAATACTTCCATAAATCGGCCAGACTTCCATAGTTTAAAACTGGCACAGCAATCAATTAGAAATGAGAGCAAAAAACAAGGAAAAGGATCTTGCGCTTGCAAAAATCAAAGTCCATAGAGAAATCTAGCAATGGAATGGCAAAGACTTGACTTAGACTTGAGAGCGCCAATCGCAGAAAAAATCGTTCTGCTCAGATAGGCAAATATTCAACCTGCCAAAAGACCCAAAGTTGTCTCTAAGCGTTAGCAGAAACTTGCAATCTTCCATGAAGTAACAATTCCAATGAGGCCTCTAGTGCCAGCTAAGTGGTGTTGCTTATTTTTTTGCATTGCACCAACGGGCAAAATATTGATTCTTTTTGTCCATCCCTTGATCGCAGAATACAGGGAATTTCAAAACAATTTCTACAAAATTTGGTTACAAAGGAAGTAACTGGAGATGCTGACCTTATAGCCTTATTGGATGATTACGGAATTTCCCCCACTTTCCCGGCATTCCTGGTTGAGATAAAAACGATGATCACGAGCCAGCCCGCTGTATTAGCTACATCATGCTTGATTTGTCTATATATATACTGTTCTCAGAACGGAGGTGGAAACTTGGTGGTTTTCTCTCCTTGCGAGCTTGTCTAGGTCATGCATCAGCCTGGGTCTCGCCATTGATGCATCACGTCCACTGCCCGCCTCAATATGAATGATGCGGAATCAGAAACGGACTCCATTTGTTCAAATTTGGGGGGTAATTTGTCAAAGAACTTGCACCGTTGGGAGCCATTGCGGTCGGTTAGGGCTGTCTGAAGGAAAATGCACTCATTTTTATCTTTGATGACCTCCGTAAAGTCTCTCGTCTACCATATTTGGAAGTTCCCAAGGCTGCTATCAACAATAATCAGTTGGTCTGTTGTCATTGGCTGCCAAATCACTTGGCAAAGGTATTTGTAGTAGATTTTATTGAACATTCATCAATACATCACTTTTAATGTGTCATACGCGGACATTATTTTACGGGGGAGTTTGCTCTGACGACTTCGTTACCATACAGACGTCGGTCCTTATGTTTATTTCAGACACATCAATTTACAAGTCAGCACGAATAGCAGCGTCCTATATTCTCTCGCTTCAGCTAAACTGATATTGATCGACAATTTATCACCGAAACAGATGACAAAGAAGGAATATGCCAATTGTGCTATTTTTCCATCTAGAAAGATTCATAGTCGAGAGCGTTGCTAAAGGATGCTTGCTCTATATCTTCGCTTACTTTAAGTAAACGAGAGAATAAATGTGCGGTCTCAGCTGGCATGTTGGTGTCGGGCGCTCTCTGGGCCCAGCTGAAACCCACTGACAGTTCTCTATTCATGTGATCAGCTTGTTGTTACCAGCCATTATCTTCCATCACCGCCCTTTTTTCTGTTGTCTGGTCACGTCCGAGAAAGCCCGCCGAATCGCAGACGATCGTTTGGCGCTCGGGAGTGGAAAAGGAAATTTGCGCGCTTTTTCTCTCATTGAGTCTGTGAATGGGGTTTCCTACGCGGCGTATATCACATGGCGGTTGTAAAACGTGACTATAATTAAAGATTAATCGGACCGGAGATTGTGTTTTGCTGGCTCGTGAGGCCGCACTAAGATAGTGAGGTAATTGAAGCGAGTGCACGAGGACATATCTTGTTATGGTAACGGAGTGAGCTGCTAAGGTGCAGCATATTAAACAATACCGCAAAAGAACCGGGATATACACTTCGTTTCACTGACTGACGAGATGCTTCGGCGGTACTGCCTGCCTGTGATCAGCTCCGAGTAGATCACTTGAAGCACGCTAACCGATCTATTAGCTCCTCAAATCACTGGGTGCTCCTTCTTCTGCAGATGTCTGATCGGGAGTCTCTCCTCAGAATCCAGCCGGATGATAACACTTTAATAGAACGAAGGGGTGTGCATAAAAAACAACTAACTGACACATTTCATTCTTATCAAGTCACCTGTTCCCAAGCATTTGATATACAATGAAGCTCTAATCTACCAGGATGAGACAATTGTTTAGTTGTACTACATCTATGGGCATGCGGACTTTCATGGATGGAAAGTTTTTGTAGATTCGTCTCATGTGCGTCCCCGACAAGGTATTGACTGATCAATCACACTAGCAATTCCTCTAAAGGGACCATAATTCCCACTTAAGTTAGCGCTGAAACAACAAACATCACAAAGTTGTTTTACGACACCCGGCAACCTCTCTGAAAACCAGACTGGCTAATAAGTGCCTAATCATTTTTGTCAGCGCAATTAGTCCGACATAAGACTGTGTTGGTATACATCATGTTCCCATTATCGCCCCAACATTAAAAGCACCTGCCCGACGACAGCTCTGTCACCGTCAGTGTGGCTCGGGCGGTTTGAAAGACCTTTCAAGTCTGCTTTACATCAAACCGCGCCGCCATTAAATAATCACCCAGAGAGATAGGAAGCTCGGGCGGAGCCCTTGATAAGTAACGTATCGCTGACTTTACGTACAGGGAACAAGAGATGAGAAGTAGTCGGCAGCCGAGATTCCTTCAATGAGCCTTTGCTACAAGCTCGGCCCACGGTACACTTGTTTTGCTAATTACTTGCCAAGACGGTTCCCTGTGGACGCAAAAACATGACTTTTTTGTTCATTGTCTCGGCTGACATTTCAGGAGGACTGTGTAATTTATTAGGTTTAACAGCTACTTAACCACGTTTAGTTCTCGTGAGGAGAGGAGGAGGCACGTGCAAGTCTGCGCCCCAGCGGCACAGAATACTAAAGAGGCTGGGATTGTGTGTACGAGAATCCTCTGTCAGAACGCAGACATTCATGCTCACATTCACAAACCTCGTTCCGGTAACAGCGTTACCTTTATGGTGTTGATTAGTGATGTTCTTTCAGTCTATTACTCGCGTAGACTGTCTCCGTAAATGCTGAGCTATAATTAAAGACACGTATCGATATCACAGGCGCCCGTGCCTCGAATAACACTAATACATTCCACACATGTCTCATACACAAGCCGGTAATAAACGCTGACATTTAAAATTACGCTTGCTGTTGTCTACAAGACAGAATGTTGACTTTGATATCTGAGCTAATTTCATCATTTAATAAGTATTGTATTTTATCGCGTGTAACTTGATCTGGTCCAGTATCATATTTCTATTTCAATTCCAAAACTCTGATTTGATTGTCTACGTAAATTTGAATCCTTTACCTGGAACTCTTTCACTGCGAAGTTATTATTGATTTCAAGTCTGTTGAATTGAAGCTTTGAGTTGCGTCATATTCTGAGTACCTCTTTGTTAAGCCCGTTTGGATTACACACGTTATTGAAACGTGCATCGACCCTAGATATGATTGCAACATTGTTCAGTTACTTAACGAATATGTCAATTAAGAAAATTCATTGTTTTAAATCAAAGCCTTTCGCTATCTATCTATATATAGAAAGTGAAACCTGATTCTATTTTAGTGCTACTGATTGAACAGTTCTGACGACAATTCCATGAAGATGCCAGACGTTATAGTTGCCAGCGTTCATCTCAATACGTCACAGATACATGTAGTCCCTTATTCAAGTATCAGATGAACTGAAATGGTATGTTTCTAATTGTTGAAGCCTCGAGCGCACTCCAAATTCCTTCATGCGATTCCTTGCTTTAACTGCGCTCGGATTCAATATGCATCTCTTTTCGTTAGTCCAAATATAGCGTTAGACTCGACTCAGCAGTCGAGAACGTAATGATGTAGATCACGATGTGCCCCACGCGGGGCCAACAGAAATAAGTGCCCTTTTAAAGTGATTGATAACGGTGACCAGATCAGGAACCCTGTGAAGTATTATGGCAATCAAGACTCCTATAAGAGACAATGTTAACTTACTCCTTGACGGTATGTCCCCGTCACCCTCCCCCGTGTTCACTGAGGCCACCCGCTTTACCGGAAATTGGTCTGCGTATTTACGACGTCATTTAGTGGCGTTATCCATCGTCACAATTAGCGCGGGCCCACCCTCGCAACAAGCCCAGTCTGCCCCCAATTAAAGGTCCGGTCGCCCGCACGTTATACATCAAACTGAGGCTATTGCTTCGCACAGGGTACAAATTGCCCCCATTAACTCTAAGAACTCCAGATTCCAGCATAGAGCTCGGCCAAAGGCAAAACGCCTTAAAAAGCGAATGTGTCGCAACATCGAATCTCTGCACCACATGGCTGTGACGTTTGGTTGGCAAGCGTGGTATCCGAGTAGAGTCATGTGATTGATGGAGGCTTCAAGCAAACTCAACTGGTATACACGAGCCGACAAGTAGCGATCAAAGATGCTGTTCTTTAGTGACTCTTAAAGCTCAGATTTACCCTTCCCGTCCGACTGGGAACTGCTAGAGGTCCGTATGTAAACTAAAATACTTCAGAATACATAGGCGATTTTACAATGCTATGGTGGTGGTACTGCCGATTACTGAACTCTGTAGAAGTGTATATCTTTGCTGTGAAAGAAGCCATTGGCATTTATTGTGCTTTATTTGACAAATTAATGCTGAGTGTGCGCTATCATCCTTCTGCAGAGGAAATGAATACTATTGGGTCCAATATCATCATTACCCCAAACCAATATTTGAGCATGTACTTCAATATTCTAAGCGTTTCTGTTCAGATTTCATTGCTTGAACTCAGATATCTGTCACCAAGCGAAGAATAACTTCCGATAAAATCGCCTTCTTCTGATGAGTAATGGCCGATAAAAGAGCATAATTGGATGTGTCCTGTTGCTAATACATGGA
Source organism: Armandia brevis (assembly GCA_035585475.1). Classification (NCBI taxonomy): domain Eukaryota; kingdom Metazoa; phylum Annelida; class Polychaeta; family Opheliidae; genus Armandia; species Armandia brevis. Next base: position 22,912 of record JAXGGS010407712.1, read on the forward strand.
TTCAATCTACAACCGGAGAGCTTTCATAACAATTCTGCTTGAGATGTAAAATAAAAAGAACCTATTTAGGTCATGTACACCGTTGTATCTAAAATCTTTCAACGCTTATCTGAACTGAGAAAAATAGATAGAATACTGGTATGAATATGTAATATGTATGAGCTATGGACATGAAAATGTTACAGAAATTGTCAATTGTGCAATAATCAGCACTGGATATTTCAGAGAAGCAATATACAGTCTCGTTGAGAGATGTAACAACGTTGTAAATTTAGGATCAATTACATATAGAAATCGATCGTGGATAATGGGAGCTGAAAATGATTAATGGGCCCTCTTATATGGACCGGAAAGGGTAAACACTTAACAAGTTTTAATTAAAAACCTAAGCCAGGAAACGTTATTCCGGCCATATTTTGATACCAAATCAGTGTCTAGGCCGAGGACAGGTATGCAGTGACATGTCTCGTCCAGATGTATCAATGATAAACGCATTCTCCGGTGACAATAGTGAGCCGACCACAACATTAAAAACGTTGAATCGGAGATCAATACCTGCGGTTATCTTACAGTGGCAACACCTGACTAAAGCCACGCCGCTTCTGCCCGTCAGCATCAAATCGGCCCAGAGAACAAAGCCGAGGTTAGAGCGGATTCGATTGGTCGCTTTGAAATGAAGATGGCCATTCGTTCCTTAAAACAGGTGCCCTTAAATTTTACCAGTCTCATTCGAAGATGCTGCGATTACCCTACCAGACCGTTGAACCCTAATAAAACTATATATAGCTTGTATAGCTGCACGGCGACGATTGTATTCAGCCTGTGTAGTTATTGCATCAATGCTAACCGATTGCGTGATACATCTTTTATGATGATTTCATTGACGGTGCTGATTTTATGACCGTAATATCCGTCCTCAGCTCACCATCAAGGGGATGAGATATCATTACCTGAGTGGAAACTGGCTTGAGTGGTGGAAACTCCTTCCTGAGGGTCTCCATTGTGGCCTATGATCTCAAGCTTCAACAGGCTTTCCTTTGCGTATTCCCGCTTTGGTGAAACGAAGCAGCCTCGGCGGGCTTTGCCTGTCGTCTGCTTTGTTCAGTGGTCCGTTCACGAGACGCCTCAGCTGCACTCACACACTTAGCTGCTCTACAAGGCGGGTTCCTTCATCCCGGATTCGGCTAATCAAAGATGCCTAAACACCAGGGCATCATGCTGTAAAAACCGGCAAACAATGGCAGTATAAAAATATCTTCAGATCGTAAACTAATGCTAAGCTCTAGCTGCCGTGATTTCCAAAGTCAGCATGTGAAGCCGCGAACAACAGCAGGCGGTGCGGTCCTGTCTGCAGAGATGCAGCATATTAAAACTCAATGCGGCGGAGATGCTATGAGATGATGAAGCATTTGTCGGATTAATGCTGTCATGTGCGGAGATGGGGCTAGCATGACCGGCCTGATGAGAGGAGGACGCGGTTATACGCAGAGCTGCGGATCATCCCGACTCCCCCGGCTCACGGCCTCGTTCCCGCCAGGCACACGCATCATACACACCAGCTCTGTGGTGTTGTTGTTTAACGGATTAACTTACTCACACAGAAAATTCACATTAAAATTTCATCACCGTCTCATCCCGTAACCCGGCCCGCTCCTTGTAAAATCCGGGAGACATCCAAGCCTGACAACTCGTCTATTATTGGAATCGTTGAGTTTGTTTGCCGCAATTTTAGCCGATGGCTTTTGTATGGGCCGGTGACAGGAGACAAAGTACCTCTGGTGTGAGGCTTGTCAGCTTTAGTTTGAGTCGATAACCGAGCAACAGGCCCTCGTTTCGGCATGGTATGGGGCATTCATATTCTGTCAACAAGTTTAGCTCACAGGCGACCGGGATACTAGACGGTGCTGGGTGGGAAACATGTTCCGTGCCTGCAGGTCCGGACCTAAAGCGGGATACTGTCCACAATTATGGATGGGACGCAGCCCAAGTCGAGTAAAAGACGCGGTTTAACAACAGCATCTGGTAATGAAACTGTCTGTTTGTTGTTGGAACACTGTTTGTCTTAGGGGTTTAGCAGCAATGAGTCAGTACCCGGGCACTCCTGGGGCTACACCCGACCTTCGGTATGCAGATTTAACCGCACCCTGCCCCCTGGCTGCCACGTGATTTGTTACCCTGACAACGTCCTTCACCCACCTCACCTGGGCGAGTTGTTGATCAGTAATACAACCACCCTGTACGTGCAGTTTGATATCACCTGCATATAGGTTGTAAATGCCATCTGTTCAACCATCAAGTAACTGTTTATAATCGTAAAATTCAAACGCATGTCAATTCACTTAGTTAGTACGCTGTTTGACGAATATTACTCAGAGATAAACTATATAGTACTATTACACCAGTATATCAGTCTCTGGAAATGAATACAAAACGACCGCTAATGGGCTCGACTTGAACAAAGTGGGTTAGGTTTTCCTTTCCGATAATTGACCCATCATTGGTGACCGACGGCTCGTGACGTCCGGTTGACTTGAATGCGCGTATGGATTGGTCAGAGACGCCGATGCGATCTGAATGTAATCAAAGCGCGGGCGATGACCAGCTCCTGCCAGGCCTCCCTCACCATACGCCCTGCTAACCGCTGACCATCAGTACACCGAGGGATCAAGGAACGATCGAGCAATGATTATTTCCTGTCTCACCCGACAAACAAGCGCCCTGAAGCTAGCAATTATACGAACCAAGCTATTCACGGCGGCGTGCAATATTATACTCGGTGGCTAACTAAGTGGACAGGCGGACCCAGTGACCGATTGCTGAAAGGTTGAAGAAGTTACAAACTGTCTCGGATGATGATGAGCCGGGAGATGGTGAGATATGTTCGCGCTCTAGACAGCTGGTAATGGACTTAGCGAAGAAAAGTTAATGTATGGCCTACAGGTTAACCCGTAATGTGTCGGGTAAGCCACCTATTAAAGGTGCTTAAATTCAAGGGAAGTCGTGTCGTACATAACTAGAGCAAACCAAAACTGCCATCTCATCTGGAATATCCCGACATGCATTCAGCAGCCCACAATATAGCGAAAACACATACATGTGCATGTCTACAGTTACAGAAACAATCATTTGAATTCCAGATATTTATATAAAGATCAATTAATATATACCTGGGGGAATAGATCGACATCGTGTGCATATGTAAGCGGCTAGTCGTTGACTTTATGATACGGTTTATCGAGGCACACGGTTAAATGTATTTGCAGTGACTCAGAAACTAGGTTTAGAAATTGAAAATTCGAGTCATGTCTTCATCGAAACAACGATATTTTAGATTGCATATATGTATCGGCTGATCTATTGCTCGTCGATGTTCGATGTCTTGCGAGTGAATAGCTTGGAGCTGACGTTTTGTCAAGGCCTCAGTGTTCTGGTCATGTTCCCACCGATCGTATCACCAGTTACCGGTTCTGGGACAAGTGCATCGCGGCAATCGCCAGTGATTTCCATGCCAATCGTCGTGCTCATCTACTCTATATGCGCAATATACATACAAATACAATCGTCCTTTTGTGCAGCAGGGCCTATGGATACTGTTTATGGGGTACTTCGGAAAATGACAACGCTAGTTATGTACTTGCTGGTATGGTAAGAACAAATACGAATTGCCCCTGATAACAAATCTGTTACGAGGCATACTCGTAAGATTCAGAGTCAGCCTTTGTGATTGATAAAACCAACCAAGATTCTCAGTCAGTCGTCCTGAATTTCGGCTATCAAATGTGAACTATGATAAAAATATGTGTTTAGTATTTTTATGCAGTCAACCAGTTTTTCGGTACCATCGGTATCTCCCAGAGGCACACATCACGTGTTCTCCGGCCTTTGTAAGCCTGGCATGCGATGAGCGCACCCCTGAGGAGGGCCACACATGGCAAAGTCAAACCCTTCTCTCACGAACGCAACAACTGTCTTTAAATAGGAAACACCGCCGGCAAATAGCCAAACCCACACGCTCTTATAACCAAAGTGATTATATAGCTGATACAAAACTCCGAGTTGGTAACATATGAAATACTAGACGGATGGCTCGAGGCCTTACACTATGCATGTCAGGGAAGCGATCGCCGCCTGACAACCGATACCTGAGAATGTATTATATATATGTATATGTGTGCGTAGACGATGTCCTATGGTAAGGTTTGTTCACGCGACACGAAGTATTGTAAAGTACAAAACACTAGTCCCTACCTGAGGTTAAATCACGCCGTAGCAGCTTTATGACGGCGAGAGGTTTTGAACTATCCGATACACAGACTGTTACATGCGAATCACTGATGGGGAGAGAGCTGAGTTAAGCACGACCGCTGCCCCCCGTACCTTGTGTGGTAATGCTGCGGAGGAGGAGAGCACAGATGCTGAGCGGGTGCTGTCGGTGCTGCTGCTGCAGCGATTGCTCGGCGCTGGGCCCTGCCGGACCAGACGTAACGGGCTGAGCGCTCAACTCCCGGGGCCCTCACCACACACATGTCAAAGAACCAACTGCCTCTTCTTGCTTTCTCATCTTATCCCCGGGGTGTTCTGCTCTCCGATGGACCAACGCTGCAGTGGAGGGCAATGTCTCGGTCACTCATTTGTTACATTACCACAAGCAGCACCGCTCTATAACGGGTGTATACCGGAGACCACAGCAAGGTATCACTGTAGGCAATGCTAAACCGCCGGAGTGCGTGTCGGCAACAGAAAACAAATATCCGATTGCGTGCCTTGCCGAAAAGGTATTGTAACGTAACGTTTGCTCGATATGTCTTGAGGAGGGAAGGGGATCGGGTTTCGCCGACGGGGGCGATGTTTCGTTTAAGCCAATAAGACCAGAACGTCGCAGTTTTTAAGCTGGACTGCTCATTACCAGGCGAGACTCAAGCGGACGACGTGTTGCTTGGGTAAGTGCTCTCAGGAATTAAACAATACTTAGCCATGTGTATGTAAAAGACTTGTAGATTTGTCTCACTATGCCCAGAATGTCGAAGGTATCAAGTACCGAGCGGTGACAGCTATGCGTATTGAACGTCACCTAAATCCACTCAGACAATACTCAAATATTTGATCAAGCAGACAGAAAAACTCACCAGAAATACTTCAGCTATAGATACCATCCTTTTCCACAGCAGACATCTACAAATATTAATAATTACGTGATACTATGGGTCGAGTACAATATATGGTACGAACTACTGTTGTGCATCTGCTAGCATTGATAATGAGAACGTCGTATACTTTTATTATCAGTATAATCTACGGGTATTCGTTTAGGAAACTTTACAATACAGTCTAATTTATTGCTTTAGGAAGCAATCAAATTGCTGCTACAGTTTTCGTCTGTTGGAAATTACCAAGAATACCCACACGATGTACGTTAGTCTTTTAGCAGCTGTTCATGTTGCTATAGGGCAGCTACTTCATCACCACAGCCTATGGCACCTAAGACAATGCTCTTAACACTGCCTGAAAACTGCGTCTACTTGATTTGACCACTTTAACAAGAACGATCCATCTAAAAACTGGGAAGCAGCCCCTGAGTGGATGCGCGGAGTGTACATGCAGAGGGCCCATTCTTCTTTGTATATTGGGATGGCGTATATACAGGAACGTTCTCATCTTGCAACTTAAATTCTGGTCTAGATGGTTACATACGCTAGTTTCGGACCTACATATTACTAGCGAAAAAGTTTCAACTTCACATCCATCTTAACGTCACGCATGTGGCAAACATCCCTGCAACTCACCTGCATCTTGGCGAGAAGTTGGCACTTTTCCGAACGCTTCGCTTTTTGACGCCAAGTTTACACTGTAGGCGGCCAGTAAAATACACCTCTCTATTGATTGAAGGATGGCCGAAAGCCAGTCATCAGCCGGTGTTCTTCTGACAGGGAGCTCGGCAGTAAAGGGGCAAATTGCTGGGCTCCGCAGAACTTAATCTTCTGCTGGCTGCCAGAGATGACAAGCACCTTCAAGGGCTCGACTCAGTCAGGATCTGACATTTACAACAAATGTTTTAAGGTGATCGTTAGGGTCGCTATGACTTGGAATCGCGAGCTAGTGAGGCCAATCTAGGATGTCCCTCGCCTCTATTGCCATGACCTTCCTGGATTGTCCTAGTTAGATCCCCGCATCTCTTTTAAACTGCCAGCGAGGAATATTTACAGCCAGCTAGCTGTGAATCTTG
>JAXGGS010407713.1:0-12317 GCA_035585475.1 Armandia brevis
CGGGTTAGGGTTCGGGTTAGGGTGAGGGTTAGGGTTAGGGGTAGGGTGCGGGTTAGGGTTAGGGTTAGGGGTAGGGTTAGGGTGAGGGTTAGGGTTAGGGTTAGGGTTAGGGTTTGGGTTTGGGTTTGGGTTTGGGTTTGGGTTAAGGTTAGGGTTAAGGTAAGGATTAGGGCTATGGTGATGTTTAGGGTTAGGATAAGGGTCATTTTAGGGTTAAAGTAAGGTTTACATCAAGTTCAGGGTTTGGTATAGGGGCAGGTCAAGGGTTAGAGTTAGGGTTAGGGTTAGGGTTCGTGTTAGCGTTAGGGATCGTGTTATGGTTATGGTTATGGTTAAGGTTATGGTTATGGATATGGCGATGGTTAGGGTTAGGGTTAGGGTTAGGGTTAGAGGAAGGGTAAGGTACAAGATCAGGGTAAGGGGCAAATTAACGGTTACGGTTAGGGTTAGCGTAAGGGATCGTGTTATGGTTAAGGTTATGGTTAGGGCCATGACGATGGTTAGGGTTAGGGATTAGGTCTGGTTCCGGTTCTGGTTCTGGTTCTGGTTAGGGTCGGGGTTAGGGTTAGGGTTAGGGATAGGGTTAGGGTTGTTTAGATCAGAATTGATTAGATCAGAAGAAAAAGAGTTTTGCGAAGGGGAACAATTGATATTGTAGAGCTCTGGAAAGGATTGGGAATGATTAGGGAATAGTATCGAGTAATTTCAGGATTTTCTCCCAAAATGGAAAACAAAAGTTTGGCGACTAGCGGTTTAAATTGCCACGCCTATGTCAACTCGTTACAACCACCGTTACAATCGCCTACCCTTAGATGTACACGTAATTGTGTTGCAGGAAACACACCACGATGGGTCCCTTGCTATCTATTCTGTTATTCCTGTGTGCTGGCGGAGCAGCCACAGTTAACATCTCTGTAGCAGATCAGGGGGAGATGGCTCCAGCCCTATTTGGCTTCTCTGAAGAGGACCAGGCTAAGACTATGGCCGAATTTGAGTCATTACAAGGAAATCTGGATGCTAATTTTGTTCAAATAGAAGAAGACAAGCAATTGATTCAAGCATTAAATTTAGTAGATGCTGCAATTAAGCCCCTCACGTCTTTACCGAAGATTGGGCCGTTTTTTTCAGTAATATCAGCATCCTTTACAATAATCAAACTGATATTTGGTTATACATCTATTGCACCAGACGTGAAAATTCTTCGAGAAATTAAAAGGGTAAATAACAGACTTGCAACAATCTATCATCAAATCCAAGATACCGAAGAGGTGTTGAAAAATGCAATTGAATTCAATGTATGGCTAGCCGAGTACATAACGTGGGAAAATATAGTAATGAATGGAGACTCCAAACTTAGGCAACTCATGATAGATTTCCCCAATGAGAGAAATGAGCAGACACGGCTGGTAATGATGTCAACCTTTGTCCGCTACTATGAATCAAATGACATCAAAGGGACCCTGAATAATCTATACAAATCAACTGCAAAGACAAACACTGCAGGTATCAATCTTTTTGACAAATTTAACGAATACAAAGGGTGCAATGTAAAACAATTAATCTATTTCTACCGAAAAGTTCAGAGCCTTTTTGTTTCGGGAGCAAAGCAGGCAGCTGCATATAACTTTTTCAAGTATGGAACTGATGGAATAAAGAAATCGGAGAAAGAAATATCTGACTATCACAGGGAAATGTTTGACATAAGAAAAATATTTTACATATTATACAAAAAGTGCACATATGATTTCCAGTTGTACGCACGAAAGGAAGCAACAGATGCAGTAAAAGAAAACATTTCTGCATCAAGGTTGAAATTAAGTTTGGCTCAGCATTATCCGTTCTACAGGTGGTCAGTTGTTTATCATGAGAGATGGTATGGCACTTTGACATGTCACCTCAATCAATATTATAGTGCATTTAATCAAAGGTATGAAATAAGTCATAGCAGCACTACATGTCAGACAATCACACAACAAAACACAGGAAATCAGGGCGAAAGATTCACTCTTTTAGCTTTTGAAGATAAGAACATTTCTCGGCCTTGTGCATTAATAAGCAATCCACATCCCATTTGCTGGTATAATATATCCAACACTGATGAAGCATTGGACCTTGGTATGCAAACACTCCAAACATGCAGTAACACGTCACTTCTGAGCTATGTGAACCCATCGCCAACTGAGAGATGCAATTCTGAGATCAATGATCAGTTGAAACAATCTGGTTTTATAGCAACTGCGCCTCCTTCTGTTCCTGCTTGTTCTTCATCACCATGCAGAAATGGCGGCACGTGTGTTGATATTCCATTCACAGCACAATTCTATTGCGAGTGTCCACCTTTTAAAGAGGGAAGGACTTGTGAGAATACAAGTATTCCACAAAATCATGAGCACAGAGATGCATTTTCCAAACTGCGAATTGAACTAAAGAAATTTACAGGAGAGCCAAATATAATAACCATCCACTTTGGAATTAAGGAATTATCACATGAACTTCTTAAAATGGAACAGAGGATGTTTAGAAATAAAGATTATGAAATTGCTAGAGAAATAATGGATGGAATCGGTTATCTTACCGAACAGTACAATAGGTTAGTTGAGGGAGACATTGGGCCAGATGTATTTTTCCAATTGTTGAATGATTATGGCAAGTCAGTGCACAAGCATTTGTTTGATTTTGACAAGCTTATCAGAGGCAATCATCCACGGGTTTCGGATGATTTATTTACGGTATATAAGAAATCTCTGGAAAATCAGTATAGCGTTTGTTCAGATTCGTACTCGACGCTCGTTTCCAAATTCCAAAAAAACATTATCACCACAGATGCTGCCTTAACAGAAATTTATATCAAGGACAAATTGAACAGATATCCAGATGACAATAACAAGATAGACATTGACGTCAAAGATGCTTCAAACAGGTGGAATTCATACAAATTACTATGGCAAAATAGGTCATGCATTTCCCTTGTGCGACAGTCTTCCGTTTCGACTACCTCTGTTAAGTGTGGCCCATTGGATAGTTACAACAACATGAAGGTCGTTGTCCCTTGCAAGCCAGGATACCAGAGGTACGGGCCTATTAATTTCCGGTGTGATACATCATCCAGAAGGGGGTGGGTACAGGCTGGCCGATGCCAACTGACATGGGGTAGCTGGTCTCCGTGGTCATCATGTAGCAGAACCTGTGGCGGTGGAACGCAGAGAAGGAGCCGAAGACGGAGTGATGGACTATCTGATTCTTCTTCGAAAATATGTAACACTGATTACTGCTGTCAGTCTAAGTAAGAAATTCAATAATTTTCCAGTTTTATTATAATCAATCAAGGAAAGTTTGTTAACACTGCAGATAATCAGGTGTTGACAACAATTCAAACATATATGTCAGAGTGAAAAAAAACTTGGATTCATTTTGGTGTTAGAAACAATGCTTGCTATGCGTTAGTTGGATATTTGCATGATCCTTTGGTTCTGTTTGTAGGTTCGGAAAGTATGAATGTCAGAGGGGGAAGCACTGCATCAATAAAGACTATGTGTGTGACGGGGACAAGAATTGCCCATATGGAGAGGATGAGAGGTCCTGTAGATATATTAAATACAATGAGTCGCTCGGGATCTCATCAGTATATCGTCATGGAGCCTGGCTAGACGGAACTGGAACAACCAAAAATAATGTTTGGGGTGTTCGAAGGCGTATGAAAACAAGCTCGTGCCCTACGGACCGCGGTTTAAAAAATTGCCAGAACAATTGGTATCGTATTCAAGGATCCCATGGCGCAGTTCGTAGTGGACGCACGGTTTCTTTTCAGTAAGTACACATTGAATGATGATCATAATTTTTACAAATGTACATGTGCAGTTACTGATATGAGGTGACTATATCAATCTCTAATATCTATTATAAACCCTGATACTGATAGAAAGTACTTTGAAAATATATTTAGATGGTTGGAACAGTATCTCAACACCTTAATCATTTCATTCATTTATTGAAACATATAATGATTATTTTGGTTATAACAGATACAATAGTAAGAATTGGCTGAGCTGCTGGAAAAGAGGGGGCAGCTGGTGCACATCCAAGCCTTGTCCTGGTACATGCCCCGGCGAAATCTTTAAGATATTCGCTTTGGGGAAATCAGACGGATCCCTGATCTACTCTGGTGACCGAATCGGGATAAAGTATGTATATGCTGGAAATTATTGGCTGTCCATATATCACGGCTCCCCCCACACCTCACGTTGCGGTGGCACAATACTAAATGAACTTGACATGACAAATTGTCCGTGGGATGTTTGGCGCATCTTCACTGTGTAGCGAATTCACTAAGCTAGCAGCCAGCGTCACACTTCCGTGTCCAATTCTGGACATCGTAATGTCGCAAAAATTACTAGACAAACTTCAGACCTAAAAATCGAAGTTCTTTTCCTGTAGCTTATGTGGTAAAAACATCTTGTCCAATAGTTCATAATTATGGATCATTCACATTGTCTGCTTGTACTATCTTTTCCATGTCTAGGGTGAATCTCAAATTCAATCAGTTTGATATCATGCCCCAATTATTAGATAATTTATATATAATGCTTTTTATATATTGATTTAACAATAACCATGTATAAATCGAAAATATTTGCAAATCGCAATGATGCATGCTTATTTCGCTTTATGCTTTATTAATCGGGACTAAAATTTAAAGAATATAAAAAATTGTCTATCTTTGCTATGTAGTGTGTTAAATATGTTGATACAATACTTTGTGTAGCCGAACACGTAACACAAAACGCTCAGACAACTTCTTCATCATTCTTAGCTTTAGATTTACATGTAAATTGCCACTCTATCATAGCCCCTATAAAACCTATATGAGAGTGCAATCCATTCATTCAATTTAACGAGGAAATTTTCTTAGAAGCAAAACATTTCAATGTTGTTATTCTAGTGTATACCATTTAACTTTGTGTAAGTTATATTCAACTATGCGAAACAAATTACATTTAATGGGCGATTATGGTTCAAGCTCTACCTTTTAAAGATATCTGTTCATCATTGGGATTAATGATTACAATCAGAAAATTATGGTATACTGCATGTTTGAAATTCATGGCAAGGCCAAAAATCGTTGATATTTTAATCTTTATAAACATATGCTTGATACAGATCAAAGTAGTTAATTTTTGCATAATTGAAATAAAATGCTTTTGAATTTTACAATCAGTTGTTTAATATATTTTGCTTTATTCAATCCGAGATGGTAATGTTCATTGTAAATGGATAACAGATTAATACTTTGTAGAACTGAATAAATTATATTACAGTCGAATTCAATTTAGTCGTATCAAAAAAAGAATCTGTCTTCAGAAGTCTGGTTATTACATGAAGCCCTTTCACTAATCGTGTCAATGTTTGTGTTAAATAAATTTAATAATGACTTTCAAAGGTAACGCGCAGAATACTGATATTGATTGAGAGTAATATGACCCAAGGTGGAATATCCAGATTTCATAACATGGCTAAAGGTTGAACTCGCAGCATAACAAGCTCCTGTCGGAAAAACTGGAATACGCCTAATTCTTGAATAGTTATCAGTGGTTTGTGTGAGTAGCTTTAAAAATTAATATCTCCTCCAGGGGGCCAACTTCGAAACCAACAAAATCAGGGCACGTATTTCTGGAGTAGCTAACAACTTGACACTTGTCAGATCAGCTAGTTGCTGTTTGCGTGAGTGGTATATTCCCTCACTACTCTTCCAGGCAAAGGTTGACATGGACATTGGTGTGTCATAGTAGTTTCTGTGCCTCATTCTTTATCAATATTCAATAAAGTAGTTGATTAAAAGCAATCAGAAAATATTTCAACCATCTAAGCTGCATCAAATTAGGAAATAGTTTTGTTGGCACGCCTCGCACGGGCGTGAGACCCATGCAATCCCCTTCTTTATTCCAATTTAAAATAAAAATGAAAATGTGTATAATCCGCGTCCAATATCTCAACAAGAATACTGTCTCACCCTCTTTTATGGAAATTTAAAAAATAAAGTTTACTGCACCATCAATTTTGCAAAGGATAAAGAAAGACAAGACAGAATAAAAGTTGTAGGAATTACTTTATAAAACAGGGTTCATTCATCCGACAAACAATTAGTTATGAGCATCGATAGCCGGTTTGTACATGTATCTTTCTTTCATAATATGCTAGTTCTCTACCCTCGTATTTCAAATAGGCCAACAAATCATAATAAGCTGTCCCAAATAATTAAAAAAAACATGCCGCACCCTCCTTTTCATCTAAAAATAAGAATAAGTTTGAGACCCGAATTCGGGAGTTCTAAATTGACGGACACATTTTGCAGATCAAGATCCCACCATTACATGGATCTCTGTGCCAAGTACAGACACAATTGTTGCATCATACTGGGGCCTTCGGCGATTTCTTCTACTGGAATTTCTTGCTGGCTTGGATAAGACAAAATACGAAATAATTTGAAATTATTTTTCCAGCAGAACAAATAATTTGAAAAAAAGTTCCTAGCAGAACAAATACTAACTTTTTGCTGGGATTGTTTTTTTTAAATATTTGTACTGCTGGGAAAAAGAGTAGTTTGGTATTGTCCACAATTTAATTCCGTAGTGGAGCATTGTACAATAATTACATTCTCCTGGGAGATATTGTCCAAAAATGGCATTCGGCAGTGGTATTGTCCGAAATATTCATTCTGCTGGGGTTATAGTTCAATGACTTCATCCTGCTGGGAGATATTGTCTGAAAATTTCATTGTGCTGGCAGGTATCGACCAAAAATGTCATTCTGCTGGGACTGGTAATTATCAATTGCTGGGGAATAAAAAAAATTAGCTGGCTGGGAAAAAAGAATAAATTTATATTCTGATTCATCAGAAAAACATATGCAGAATGTAGTAGATCGGCTGCTAAGCTGTTGATCGGATACATGCCCTATTTCTATTTGCACATCAGGTCATCGGGAATCTTGGTTGCGCGCGCATCACAGAAAGTATTGATAGACCATGGTTGATAACAAGTTTTGAAATTAACCTACAATTGTCACGTGAGTGAGATGAGGCCTTTTTAGGGTTAGTACCTATCCTCACAACAGCAACTGGTTTCATCTTCTACACTGAGTGATGAAATCATCAATTGGTTTATTTACTTTCGGGGACAAGCAATTGCCAGGTGCAGGTGCATGTGGAAATTGGAAACATCCGTTGTAAATAGAGAGCTTGTAAACATCAATTGATTTGAACATGTTTCAGATACCATGAGAGGTATTTCAATCTACGCCTACATGCTTCCAAAGCTAAACCCATCAGAGAATACGTTATGAACCACAAAAGATAGACCAGCTGGATGAGGAGCCTGGATAACTTAAGGCAGTTGTCAAATTAACTTGCATGCACATTTCAAGTGACCGAATCAAGCGCTTCAAAATAATTTCCATGCATAGATTTGTTGATAGACAACTTGTTGGTGTTTTGATTAGTAGCAAAGAATGCAAATGGCATAAGCGGTAATTTCCCAACCAAGCGCGTCCCATGAGGTTCGAGACAAATACATAGGTCGACAGGCTTTACAGATTGTGAAATGAAATGTATCAAGCAGGTTATGAAAGGGTATCGCAGATGTATGTGTTATACGCACAATGAAACTGAAAGGTGTACGATCTAACCTCACATCGTCACTACATATATAGATTCATATAAACCGCACACATTCAGGACAATTAAAGTTTTCACTCCGTCTTATCAAGTGTAACCTGACAGTTTAACTGCGACATAGTCCTGCGCGGCTATAGACCAAAAACTATAACTTACTCCATGTCATGTGTCGCTAAATGACGAAAAGCTGTCGGATGGTATCATTGTATTTAGACGCGCGGCAAACTAAGCGTGGGTATTGTTGTGCACGCATTGTTACGTTTCCTCACACTTCGTGGAACAATGAAGGGCAGATTGAGGTAAGACTTTGTGCACTGCACTCTGATTCTTCATGCTGCTGTTCCTACTCAGATAAATTTCATGGACTAACTTAGAGAGTTCACGATGGTAACGTAATATTAATTCACTCGATTGCGATTTGTTGTGCATGTCAAACACTTGTTTATCTAGCCTGTCGGTATGTTACAATGAACGTTAGAAGTGCAATTGTGAAGTTATGATAGATTACGGGTTGTCGTGAAACACAATTACTAATACCATGTCTTTGTTTGTCCACAGTTTCACCGCTTGTCAGTTAATTCTGAATAAAGATTTGAAGTGCATTATGTGTATGGTTCATTTAGCGCGTTAACATCATTCTCTCTACAACCCGATCACGACTAAAAATTTCCAAGTCACATAAAGTAACCACGATTTAAGTATGCAAAAAGCCCATTTTCAAGTCAGCAGTTATGGGAATTATAGCTTTGCTGTAATCATGCTACAATTGACTCAATTTGAAAACATATCGCATAGACAGTGTGTTCAATCATATCAGTTACAATTACATATACATCCTTTTTAATGATAACATCTTTTCATCAAAAAACAGGTAATTGAAAATAATCTTTATGCAAAATACAATTGTCAAATTCATATTAAAGATTAAATTTCGTTACTTTTTGTGGCCCGTGTTCGATTCTAGAGATTTGAAATAGTTCAATATTAGTTGATGTTTAGATGACTGATAAATATGGCTCCCACATATTGTCGGATTTTCCTGATAGTTTTCATGCTTTTGTCTTGGTCGCCACTCTGTGCGGTCCAATTTAGGGAATGTAAGAAAACGGCAGAAGGTTGGGAATACAGGGGAACAAAAAACGTCACAAAGCTAGGTTAGAAGATGAAAATTGAATGACACTAATTCCTTGATCAAGGACTTGCTCAAAGAAATCGCAGACATATATATTTGTGATTAATGTTATATCGTCAACCTGTGTTACTTCAGGGTATACTTGCCAGTACTGGGCTGCAGATTATCCGCATGTTAAGCATGAGCGGTACCAACCAATTTGTTTTCCAGATAAAAACTTGGGAAAAGCAAAGGTGATTACATTAGTTTGATGCACGACTTTTTGTTTACAAATGTTTCTCACATGGCTCGCATTCATATACTTAAGGGAAAGAAGGATGTTTAGCAACCTCCTGTATTGTATATATCGGTAACCATGAAAGGGTATATATATTAATTCTGTCAATGTTCCTGAAGAATTATTGTAGAAATCCCGATGATACTGATCCTATGCCTTGGTGTTACACGACTAATCCAAATCAAAGATATGATTATTGTGAAATCCCAATGTGTTTAGGTGAGTAGAAGGTCAATGTTGCCACTCCACCCTGTATAAACACTTTACTTTTAATTGTAAGTCAAACACTACTGCCATCTTGAGAAAATAGTTGAGAAAGATCCCATATTCTTGACCCGAGTGAACTTTTATCATATAAAGTTAATATTATCGGAAAATGGTTGCCATAGATAAGAGGTCTGTGGTTCAAGAAAATATCCGTCATATTTTGCTTCAGATATATGTAGTCAACAAACACAAATCCAATTTGCATCTGAAATTGTAGTATGTATTATGTTTATCGAGAGAATCATTTTTTTCCGATTTAGACAGCAATTCAACTATTGATTTCGTGTATGCTCCGAGTGCTACAGATCAGCCTCTACCACAGACTACGTCAGACGTGAAGATGAAGGTGCCACAAACATTGCAACAAATCATTTACTCCAGCAAGAGTACAGTCACCTTACAAAGCATCACACCCCGTAATAAGCTAAACTGGTCTGGGAAATCTTCAGTCCATCGGGGCCCTTCTGACAACCATGATCAGCTGTCCACATTGTCAGCCAGTAGCACTGTCCCAGTTATCATAGACTCAGGACTCAGTGTGCATGTTGCACTCGAAGTATTTCCTATTCTAATCATAACGATTCTAATGATTGCTTTCCGCAAAGATGTAGCGAGATTCGCCATGTGTAAGAAATGGTGCTAAATACATATATATATATATATATATATGTATCACTTTATTGTATTGAGAAACCAAGAATAAACATAATAACTCCTTGTCATATACCCATTATGATTAAGTATGCAGTGTTCTGACTTTGGTCAATACAAAAGCCCTTGAACGGATAAGTTACGATTGTTTATTTTCCTAACATTAACATATAATTAACGAGGAAGACAGGATAGGTACCGCCACTTGAGTGGTACCTGGAGCCACCTGAACCTGAGCGGTACCTGAAGCCTGAGTGGTACCTGGAGCCACCTGAACCTGAGCGGTACCTGAAGCCTGAGTGGTACCTGAAGCCACCTGAACCTGAGCGGTACCTGGAGCCTGAGTGGTACCTGGAGCCACCTGAACTTGAGTGGTACCTGAAGCCGGAGCGGTACCTGATCGACATATGTCCACATGACAGGACGATTAGGGTAAGTGGCCACAAACATTTATGGGCGATTTCCAGTGTAATTCCATTCATTTTATCGTTAAACTCGATTTAAAATTCAGAGGATACTCTTGAACTAGAGATAAATGTATATAGAGCAGGCATTACTTCCAGAGTTTCTGAGCACGATCATATATATATTATGGGTCTTATACCATATTTGTCTTTATAGATATTGTCTATGATCAGACGTGAAAATCAAGGTGACCTTTGTTATCTTATTGCATGATTATTACAAGCAGCCTGAAATTATTTCAATTTTTATACCTCATGGGGAAATGGAGCAAAGGATTGAACTGATTTCATCATAAGAAAATTAAATATGTCCATAATGACAATTCATTTCTATTTTAAAAATAGTTTCTGTTTCAGCATACACTGGATGAAATACGACATGTTCAGCACTTGACAACGTTGCTCATATTAAAAGTTCTCATTGAAACGGATAATTTCCACTTGATATCATTTTCATATTACTATATCCTTATTACTCCAAACAATGTATATATCATATTAACTTAAGAAATGTGCCCAAACGAATTGGATAGTAAAAATCATATCTTTGTATAGTATATGGTTTATCGTGTGGATGAAACTGCTAATTAGTGGACTTACCTGTTGAGAACATGTCACCCCGAAGATAACAATCATGTTAAATTTATAATGTAATATATATTTCTACCTGACAGATGTCTGATCTAAGAAAGAGCGCCACCTGTCTTTTCGGGGGCCTTATAGCAACCTGAATGTCAAGAATAAATGTCGATGCTTACCAAAATCCGCGTGACATTATTAATCGGAGTTTAAGTTCCAAAATTATTACATTATTCATTGGTCCTTATTTATTCGTGCCATTCAGTTGTTCATCATAGGGTAGTCATTTTAGCCTGGCGGCTAAACCGACTACCCTAGGTTCGTCAGTACAGCCTGGCGGCTAAACCGACTACCCTAGGTTCGTCAGTATAGCCTGGCGACTAAACTGAGCACGTTTAGCACGGAGGCTATAGTGACGAAACGGTCGTCGATTTAGCCACTACCTTAAGAAAAAACACTTTACCTGCCGCATCCTCCTTATCGCTGACACTCTTACTTTATTTCATGTTTACGCAATAAAATCGTGCCCCAATCAAGCGGTATTTCAAAAGGGGCACACCTGTGATGCAGTTCATAATTTGTTTTAGGAATGTTTGGTAGTCTGAAGAATGGATAGGAAATATATTTTCGAATCTGTTAAGTTTTAAAATATATGTTGTTCAAGTTATATGTATTTTGTCAGCGTGTATATGATTCATGTACGTTATCTGAAAATATCTGAGTACAAAACAAAATTTTACATACCGAAAGTCATTAAGCGACAATATTTTTAAAATTTCTAATCGAGTCTCCCCCGGGCTCACCCCACCTTTTGGATGTATATCTGAATTAAAAAGCGTGATAGCAGCGCTATTTTTTAAGAACTGTAACAGTATATAAGTTGTTGGGCATATCATTATCTGTTTGCACAGACATTACACTGTACGTATTGCTACAATTAAGATAATTATATAAACAGACAATGCTGGAATACAATTAATATGCACATATGTAATATATCAAATCTGTTTTGTATTTATTGCGAGTAGCAAGTATAGTTAACATACATTTATTTGTTGTACTTTGAATATTAATGGCCCTTCCACGCTGCTATAGTTGACTGCTTTTCTGTATTTAATCTTTTCATTCGCTGTATGATGTAATGACATTGATATATATGGATATGTGCACTGCTGGGATGCAGCAGTAAAGTGCCCAGGTGTTGCAAATAAATTCTTACTTTTAATTCCAGTTACATAAGACGTATATATTGTCCTTTATTGTAAATCTGATTGAACT
>JAXGGS010408046.1:0-12315 GCA_035585475.1 Armandia brevis
CCTGTAGGGGAGATTGTACCGTCAGTGGGACATTGCGCTATGAAGTGCGCACAAGATTCGTGCGCAGGTTTCACCATTCAAGGAACTGGGGAGAACATGACATGTCTAACAACCGGAAATATTGATGAGCTGCCAAACGGAAACTGGGAGGTTTATTCTAAATGTAGGTTACAATTTTGACTAAGTTTCCGTGTTCTATATTAGGCTGCGTTGAATATATTAATAACTTCTGCCTGGAGAAAAAAATAAAACCTTCTGCACCTCCTTTCCATAAAATATCTATTTAAAAAACTTGCCGCTCGCACCCCCCTATCCGCCCAAAACTCCCCCTTACTGAACTATTGTTATCAATAATTCATGAACTAAGTATCTCATCAGCTTCTCCAGTCACTACGACTACTTTCCTGAGGAGACAAGATGGCTCCGAAGATTTCTACCGGAACTGGCAGGATTACAAAGACGGGTTCGGGGATCCTGCAAATGAATTCTGGTTGGGTTTGGAGACATTGCATCAGATGACGTCATCCCAGACGTACAGGCTACGTGTGGAGGTCACTGATTGGCTGGGAAACTTCTACTTCGCTGAATATGCCACATTCCAGGTTGGTCCGGAGAGCGATAACTACCGTCTGAATGTGGGAGGATTTGACCCCAGCTCAACTGCAGGAGACTCCATGCTTGACATAAGCTCAGATCTCGGAAATAATGGGATGGAATTCAGCACCACAGACAGAGATAATGATAGAATATGGGGGAAATGTACAAACAACGATCAGGGATGTTGGTGGTACAATGAGTGCGGATGGATTAACCCAACTGGTTTGTACCTGACTGGAGGGGTTATTGATGGTGACGGTATAAACTGGTACACTGTCTATGATAACTATTACTGCTTTAAAAAGCTAGAGATGAAAATTAAAAAATGTGATTAAAAATACAATAAATTTTTTAAATCACTGCATAAATTTCACACCCGATTCTTAAACCAACAAGGATGTAGTATTTAGGGGCGACCTGCACTAGTGTTTCATTTCCCGACATGCATGTTAATGTCATCCAATTCTGTACAGCTCATATGTATGGCAATTTATGTCAATTAGTGTAGAAAATGTCCTTTTATGGGTTAGTATTGAGCTAAATGCATACTTTTGTCAGTAGTCGAGTTGTAGAAATAAAGCAATGCAAAGTTTGGATTGGATTCTTTTAGATATATTATTGTAAAGATTGCGATCCATGAATATCCATTCAAATCTAATTTTGCTAGGTTCGGATGTTTCATGGAAGGTTAATGCCTTATCTCAGCGACCTTAACCTCAAAATCAAAGATAGAGACAATATTAATGGGCAAAACTTACCAAATGCATTCCGTAAATAACCAATATATAATAATGTTAATACAAGATAAGAACATAATTTTAATCAAATTCCTTTGTAATCTAAATATTTATGTGAAAATGTTAAATATAGCACACCTCGCATAATGCGAATCAGTTTATGTGATGTAGGATATACCAATAAAATTCTGTTTTAGAATTTATAACGTTTGCTTTTCCTCGTGTCGCCCTCCTCTGCACTTAGAACACATGCATGAAGAATGAGTGAATGAGTAAAACTTAACTAATAAATTACAAGTTAACATAAACAATACATATTTTGACAGGATTAACATTCGTTCTGAGTACATTATTATCAACACATTTTCTTTCTTTGTAATAAGATTATGTATGAGGGAAATATAAGACAATCATCGCAATTTCGAAATGGTATAGCCATTACTGTTTTTGACGTGGAGTTAATTTGATAGATATGGATTAAAACAGAAGAATAACAACCCTACTGTATTGCTGTGTCTGAATGTTGTTAATATTATTCATGTATTAATAAATGCTTAAAAGAATGTTATATAAGTCATATGAGTTTTGAGATTGAATTGCAGCTCCACACTTGGGTATAGGGAGACATGAGTTCTTTTCCAGGGGATTTGTGGCCCTCCAGTATCCAAGCAGCAGACCCCCCCCCCCCCCATAACCTGCAGCATATTCTCAAGTGGCTTCCCAAAGTAATTGTCATTTTGTTTCCATTGTTGCCATGTTTAGCAATTGATGTGCGAGACGCTAGAGAAGGCGTTTGTCGCCTTGTACGAGTGCCACTCACTTCCAAGTACGAATAGAGGGTATGCTGCATGGTTACGGAGGGTTTCTGCTTGGTTACTGGGGGACACAGATCCCCTAGAAAAGAAGCCACGTCTCCCTATTATCCCCGATGAGGACAATCAAGTGGCATAACTTACACAGCATTTACTCCCTGGACGCGTATATATTCCTAGTAGCACGGCATTACGGGGGGTTGAATTTTGGGAATTTTACCAACAGCGCGGGTGGGTCGGCGTAGTTGCACGGTCATAATTATCCGGTGATTTTACAGGCAGTGCGTGTGCCGGGTGGTTGATGTTTTAATATAACACTTAGCCAACGTTCAGAAAGAAAGTTGTATGTACACCCTTGCCTGCTTGAACATCGTTTAAAGATAACTCTTTCCCAACATTCAGAGAAGGTTAAAATAATAATGCCCTGCTTGAAGGATTGAAAATGACCCTTCAGAGGGTCAAGGTATGTCCATTCCCAACCCTGTGCCAATCGTGAGCGAAAGTTGGCGAACGTTTGGTGCTACCAGGGACATGTACATTGTGGACACGTCCAAATATCGCCGTTCTGAATTGTTGCCAGCGGTTTGCTCGTTGTTAGCGCGGTCTGCATGCGCTAATTTCGCCATATTTCATCAGTAATCATATAACAGCGAGTGATGATGCAGGTTTTCGATTAAAGCGTCTTTTGGTTAAATGCGATTTAACTTAAATTACTGAGGCTTAACTTTATTCATTTAATATTTTAAATAAGTTTCTAGTAATATTTTATATCAATGATACGCTTGATTTACATTATGTATTACTGGGTCAACCTGCCATCTAGCAATCTCATCCCGAGACTATTCAGTTTAGAATATAATCGACATGCCTTTTTCAACATATCCGACACATTGACAAAAAGGAGTGATCAATTTAGGCAACAAATACCTCTCGTCTCCTACAATGGTTGGGTAGAATGCAACTACTTGATTAACATGGATTAGCACTTGTATGATGATATCTAGCTACAAGGTCGTGTGGATGTTTTGTGCTAGCGCTCTTTAGAACATATTGAGTAATCAATATTAGTGTCACTGTCTTTATGAAATTTTGAGTTGAATTCCCATGCTGATCTTTGTTTCCTGTGAGGTTTGTCCTGTTATTGAGCAAAGACGTCAGGCAAGTGTTTTGCTTTCTCCATGAGCAGGGCTGATATCGAGTAGAACATCTGCGGTTTCACATGCCCAAGTGAAAAATCTATCAACGTTCATCCTAAATCGTCCCACAATATGACATGTCACTCATTGTTAAACATTTTTATGCAGAGTAGTCAAATAGAGTTCGTTGCACGGAGCCGATAGTCAGCATTGTACAAGAGCTCTGGATATTTCACAGCTGTACAATGAGAAATATATTGTTTTTTGAGTATTGCTGTATTGCCCTCATCATGCTTATCATCAATGTTTCCACTGTGAAAGGAAATATTCCTGGTGTGAAATTTAAAAAGGTGAAACAAAACGGTGTTGTATCTGCGAACACGCCTATAGGGGAGATCGTACGGTCAGTTGGACACTGTGCTGTGATGTGCGCACAAGATTCGTGCGCAGGTTTCACCATTCAAGGAACAGATGAGAACATGACATGTCTAACAACCGGAAATATCGACATGTTACCTAACGGAAACTGGGAGGTTTATGCTAAATGTAAGCTGTTGTAGAATGTTTTTCGGTAGAACCTTAAGGTTTAAATTTCATAATGAACTCACTAATACCATTCAAAATATAGAATCACAATATAATCTTAGCTGAGGGATATATTGAAGTTGTACAATCCTGCCACACATTGCCATGTCAATCTTTATGACAGTGCTTTCAACATCACAACGTTGAAGTGTAATGTACTTAATCCATTTACTCTGATGGCAGATAGCACTGAATTTGATTAGCCAATGTTTAACATATTTTGCGAATTTCGGATTTTGTAGCATATTGATGTCTGATGGATCTTAATTTCTATGCACATCAATTCATGACACAATTCTCAAAACATATATTCCAGCTCCTGTTTCTGCAGCTCCTGCTACAACTTCTGCAGTTCCAGTTACCACTTCTGCAGCTCCAGTTACCACTTCTGCAGCTCCAGTTACCACTTCTGCAGCTCCAGTTACCACTTCTGCAGCTCCTGCTACATCTTCTGCAGCTCCTGCTACATCTTCTGCAGCTCCTGCTACAACATCTGCCGCTCCTGCTACAACTTCTGCAGCTCCTGCTACAACTTCTGCAGCTCCAGTTACAACTTCTGAAGCTCCCACTACAGCATCGCCAGTCTCCGGTAGAACTTTCCTGAGAAGACAAGATGGCTCCCAAGATTTTGAGCTCAACTGGCAGAGTTACAAAAACGGGTTCGGGGATCCTGCAAATGAATTCTGGTTGGGTTTGGAGACTTTGCATGTTTTGACGTCATCCCAGACGTACAAGTTACGTGTAGAGCTCACTGATTGGTTAGGAAATTCCTACTATGCCGAATATGCCACGTTTGAGGTTGGTACGGAAGGCAATGGTTACAGTCTGACTCTGGGAGGATTTGACTCCAGCTCAACCGCAGGAGACTCCATGCTCAATCCACTTGGGTTTGGATCTAATTACTGGATGGATTTCAGCACATCTGACAGAGATAATGATGGTGATGAATGGGTTGATTGTGCATACAGGCATCGTGGTGGTTGGTGGTATCATGATTGTGGGGCTAGCAACCCTACCGGCTTGTACCTGCCTGCGGGGCAGATCAATGAGGAGGGTATACTCTGGTACACTGTCTTTGGTGACAACTATTCCTTCAAAACACTAGAGATGAAAATAATCTAAAATTGCAATAAAATCAATTATTTGCTGCATCCATATCACACCCGAATCTATAAAAGGACAAGGATGTAATATTCAGGAGACACCTGCACCTTAGCTTTCATCTCCCGGCGTGCAAGTCAATGTCATCCTACTTTAAATATTTTGAAATGGTAGATTATGTCACCTGTTTTTTAAAAATGTCTTATACAAAAAATTACTGGTGAAACCGAATCTAATCCTTTGGTACTTTACCTTATTATGTTAGGAGTCAGCAAAATGTGTGCTTGTTTTAAATATATTATTGTGAAGTTGTTTACGATTTATTCTGTTTTAATCTTGCTAGGCTCGGAAGTTTCATCAAAGGTGAATGCAACTATCTCTGCTACTTGAACCTCATATATATCATACTTTAATATTTGTTCATATGAAAATAGAAACAATGTTTATGAGCAAAGATTAGCAATACATTCTGAACAGAAACGATATATGTTTAGACTAGTCCATTTGTTGTTAATTATTTCTACGAAATATAGCGTATGATAATCTGTTGATGCGATTTAGAATAAACCAATAAAATACAGTTTTAGAATCGATAAATTCGTGTTTTTATTCCTAAACTCCTGACTTGAGAATTTATGCCTGAAAATATAAACAATTTTGATTAGAAAGATCTTAATAAATGTATCCCTCACATAATTGTATACGTGATAAGTGAAAATCATCTGGCAATAAGTAAAAACTGTTATTGCAAAAATGACTAGAGTCATAAAATGTGACAATGCATGATATAATTTTCTTGCTAAATTAACTTGGTCGTTTTGCAGTTGCACATACAATCCTGCTTATATTTCAAATGATCATGGCGCTGTTTTCCGAATATTGCTGTATATCTCTCATTATGCTGAGGACAATTTAGTATGTCTAACAACCGGAAATATTGACTATTGACAAAATCTGGGTCATTGCTGCCAATGATAGATAAACTTACGCGGTCTGTCATAGTTTAATGCCGGAGTTTGGGGGTTTTGAGTTATTAAGTAGTACACGATGCTTATTTACGGTGGTATAGTAATACATTACTTCAGTTCAATTGATATCTACTTAAAATGACCAGCGCTTATTAAAAGGACGAGTATGATAATAATACGAACATTGAGGTCACCACTCTTGAGGGAGAAAGTGTATACTGTGTATTCTATTTTTCTTTAAAAGTCAAATAAAGGATTTGATTTCTTATAACAGACTTTATTTGTCTATGCTAGTGCCAGTGTCAAAACCCTACAAGATTTATATCGAGCCTGTCACAATTACGAACACATACGCTGGAATTTTCCTTGATCAATTAATGTTTGTGAAGACAACACAAAACAGGTAAGCAAACATATCAATATGGTTGAAAAATGAAGAAACTAATACATTCCTTCTTCATTTGAAATGCTTGGTAAATACTAATGGAACCTCCTGGCTCAAATGTCAGTCTTTTCCTTTTAGACGATTAGTATCCGAGTGAAGCAACTACTAGAATCAAGAGTAATAAGCGGAAATGCTTAATATAGCATACATTTGCATTCTAGACGGGACATTTAGCAATGTGTAACTTTTCTTTCGGATAATTGATAAACATACCATTGTATTCAAATGAATACCCAAATGTTGTCACTAGTTACAAAGAGTCTTTTGTTCTCACAGGGTTACTAAACACGAAACATTGAGCTTGCATTTTGAAAACATGTCTGTCTTAACAGGTTTCAAATACACGTTGCTTACCTCTATCCTAACATCTCTGTTTTCTAATGGGAGAGGAGAAGTTGGGAGTTTATTTGATAGACACATTAGCACTGGCACTAGCAATAATGACTTAGCTCTAGAAATTGTCGGAGAAATCGTTGGGAGTGTTGGACATTGTGCTGCCTTATGTGCACCTGATCCTTGTGAGGGTTTTGCAGTACAACATACAGACAAGAACTTACGATGTTTGATATCAACAAACATATCAGCATTGCCCCCGCTGGAAACATTTGTAAAATGTAAGTAATGAACACAAAATTTGTTCGAACGCAAATCCTGTTTACTTTAGCGACCATAATTTAGTAGGAAAAATACATTTCAGGTAAAGATTTAATGACATACACATGAACAAACTCGATATTGGGGGTTTATCTGTTCGGAAATGTGTTTCTAATAAAATTCCGTGCTCAGTAATACTTTCTTTTACAGCTATTTCATCTCCTGCTACACCATCTTTTACAACTACTCTAGCTCCCGCTATATATTTTCCAGCTCACACTAAAGCCTCTGTTACAACTTCTGCAGCTCCTACTGCAGCTTCTCCAGATCCGGCTACAACCTCTGCAGCTCCCGCTACAACTTCTGCAGCTTCTACTACAACTTCTGCAGCTCCTGCTACAACCTCTACAGCTCCCGCTACAACCTCTGCAGCTCCCGCTACAACTTCTGCAGCTCCCGCTACAACTTCTGCCGCTTCTACTACAACTTCTGCCGCTCCGACTACAACTTCTGGAGCTCCTGCTACAATGTCTGCAGCTGCGACTACAAATTCTGCAGCTCCGACTACAACCTCTGCAGCTCCTGCTACAATGTCTACAGCTCCCGCTACAACTTCTGGAGCTCCTGCTACAACTTCGTCATTCTCCGGGACAACTTTCCTGAGAAGACAAGATGGCTCCCAAGATTTTGAGCTCAACTGGCAGAGTTACAAGGATGGGTTCGGGGATTCTGGGAATGAATTCTGGTTGGGTTTGGAGACTTTGCATGTTTTGACGTCATCTGAGGAGTATAAGTTACGTGTAGAGCTCACTGACTGGATAGGAAATTCCTACTATGCCGAATATGCCACGTTTGAGGTTGGTACGGAGAGCAATGGCTACAGTCTGACTCTGGGAGGATTTGACCCCAGCTCAACTGCAGGAGACTCCATGTTGAATCCAGTTTGGTTTTCGTCTAATTACTGGATGGACTTCAGCACATCTGACAGAGATAATGATGGTGATGATTATGTTGATTGTGCATACAGGCATCGTGGTGGTTGGTGGTATAATGATTGTGGGGCCAGCAACCCTACCGGCTTGTACCTGACTGGAGGGGCGATCAATGAGCAGGGTATACTCTGGTACACTGTCTTTGGTGACCACTACTCCTTCAAAACACTAGAGATGAAAATAATCTAAAATGACGATAAAATAACTTAATACCTGCATCTATATTACACCCGAATCTATCGAAGAACAAGGATGTAATATTCAGGAGACACCTGCACATTTGCGTATTAACTCCAAACGTGTAGGTCAATGTCATCATATTCTAAACACCTTGATATATATGGCAAATTATGTCACCTGTTTGTTGACAATGTCTTATACAATAATTTAATGGTGAAACCGAATCTAATTATCCGATACTTTACCTTCATTTGTTAGGAGTGAGCTAAATGCTTTTGTCAGTTGTCTGGTTTTAGAAAGCGAGTAATGCAAATTAACTATTTAAGACCTTTATGGATTGTTTTAAATATATTATTGTTAAGATGTTTACGATTTATTCTAGTTTAATCTTCCTAGGTTCGGATGCTTCATGGAAGGTGAATGCAAATATGTCTGTGACCTTAACCTCAAATTTATTCAATCACACTTTTTTATTTGTTTATCTGAACATAAAAACAATATTTATGAGCAAAAAATAGCAATGCATTCCGTACATAAACGATATATATGTTTATATTAAATTATAATGTTTTTTGATCGATGACCATTCGATGCGAATCATTTCTGCGAAATATAGCGTACGAATCATAATACTTAGCAGTTGATGTGATTAATAATATACCATTAAAATGCAGTTTTAGAATCGACAAAATCGTGTCCTGACTTTTAATATATGCCTTAAGATAGTTCCAATCTCAAATAGTAAGAACTGTATTACTAAAATAAACGAGACTTAAGATTATCAATTCTGAAAGGAGGGGAATGCATTAATTAAGATTTGGAGATTCTAGTTGATAAATAATATTTCATAGATTAATTTATAGGTTGAATGTATGGATTTAACCAGAAATAGGACACATGTCACGTTCTGGTGTCAGACTGTTGCATACATCTTCGTATTTTAACTACTTAAAAGGATGTTCCCAAAGTCATGTGAAAATAGATGCATTACAATATCAGCTATTCATTTAGCTTACTCCCTAGCTTAATGACTACGCATGGGGCCGTGTTTATTCACACACTGAAGTCTGTCATACTGTGATATACTGTAAAAGTACAAGTGTCATCTGTATAATTCTATAGGTTTCCGGCAGTGGCTGCACTCGAGTTGATAATCGCAATTCTTTTTCACTGTGAGTATTCTTAAGCAAACAACGCTGCACGCATCTTCGCTCTTTTTAAACTCATTATGCCCTGGTAATACATCAATACCACAAAAACGCGGGATACCGACAGCCCCTGCATGACAATCAAGGACATAATCATGTTGCAAATACACACATATACAAATGGTGGTTTATGGGAAACTCAATAAGGGTAATATAGTATGTAATTCACTGGTTTTCTTGAGTTAACAAAGGTTAGATAGTATTTAACTATTTGATTATCAAGGGTTACGAAGGGTAGCATACGTGACCTACTGTGCTATTTATGAACCGGGATAATATGTAGCTACAGGGTCGTAAATAGTTTTATGATAGCTGCATATATAGAATATTGAGTAATTATAATAAGCATAACTATATTTTATAAAATATTGAGTTGAATTACCGCGCCGATCTTTGTTTCCTGCTCAAAGCGTCCGGTTATTGAGCAAAAGATGTTGGGTAAATTTTTAGTTTTTTCCATGAGCCGGTAAAATATCGAGTAGATTATAATGAACATCTGTGGCTTTCACATGGCAAAGTGAACAATCCATCATTCTTAGTCCTAAATAATCCTACAATGTGACATTTATTGAAAGTGTTACTCATTTGTGTGGCAGAATTGTCAACAAACTTTGTTTGGGCCATTAGTCAGTTTCATGCTAGAGCTCCGTTTATTTCACAGCTACAAAATGATTAAGACAGGGTTATCTGAAAATTGTTTTATTTCCCTAATCCTACTTTCCACTGTGAAAGGAAATGTTCCTGGTGTGATCTTCAATAAGGTTAAACAAAGCGGTTTTATATCTAAGAACACACCTACAGGGGAGATGGTGCCGACAGTCGGGCACTGTGCTGTGATGTGCGCACAAGATTCGTGCGCAGGTTTCATAATTCAAGGAACTGAAGAGAACATAGCATGCCTAACAACCGGAAATATAGATGTGTTACCTAACGGAAACTGGGAGGTTTATGCTAAATGTAAGTCAGTTCAGGTATATGTT
This sequence comes from Armandia brevis, assembly GCA_035585475.1. Taxonomy (NCBI): domain Eukaryota; kingdom Metazoa; phylum Annelida; class Polychaeta; family Opheliidae; genus Armandia; species Armandia brevis. The sequence goes on from JAXGGS010408046.1 coordinate 10,336, forward strand.
ATGTCTAGATTGTTGATATATGTTATTTACTTGAAGTTGATATCACAATTAGTAAACTGCTGTGCTTACTATAATATTATTCGCGAATGGTCTTGCTGCCCTGAATTGAATGAGTCAGTTTACAACATGATATGACTTACATTACTGCTTAAGCTTTATCTGAACTAACTGGCCAGAATTCTTTCTATTTTCATCTGCACCTTCAGCATCTTCAGGCTCCTGATAGCTTAAATTTGGTGGCAATATTCTGTCTGATGTATCATAACTTCTTTGTACATTAATTCATGTAATAATGTTCACACTATGTATTCCAGCTCCTGCCTCATATTCTGCAGCTACAACTAAAACTTCTGCAGCTCCTGCTACAACTTCTGCAGCCCCTGCCACAACTTCTGAAGATCCTGCTACATCCTCTGCAGCTCCTGGTACAGCTGCTGCAGCTCCTGGTACCACTTCACCAGTCTCATGGACAACTTTCCTGAGAAGACAAGATGGCTCCGAGGATTTCTACCGGAACTGGCAGGATTACAAAGATGGGTTCGGGGATTCTGAGAATGAGTTCTGGTTGGGTTTGGAAGCGTTGCATCTGATGACGTCATCCGAGACGTACAGGTTACGTGTGGAGGTCACCGACTGGCAGCGAAACTGCTTCTTTGCTGAATACGGAATATTCCAGGTTGGTCCGGAGGGCGACAACTACCGTCTGACTATGGGAGGATTTGACCCCAGCTCAACAGCAGGAGACTCCATGTTAGATCCGCCGGCCATGTTCGACGCCACTAATAACGGGATGGAGTTCAGCTCAACAGACAGAGATAATGACAAAACGTATTTCGGGAAATGTACAGACAACGACCAGGGTTGCTGGTGGTATAATGAGTGCGGGGCCTGCAACCCCACAGGTTTATACCTGATCGGTGGAACTGATGACTCTACCGGTATAAATTGGTACAGCGTCTACAAGAGTTAACTGCAGTTAATGTGGGAAAACACTTTATCTTTGAAAACTCATACGCTTTATAGCGGACGCATATGCAGTTTAGTTTATACAAAGTTCATGCCTATTACTGAGGGAATGTTTGTTTGTTTGTGTCAAATTTTGTTTTACAAATTACAATAACTAGACATATTGAATTTATTATTTTGCCATGTGTATCCTTGGTAGGAACAATGTTTATAAGCAAAATTTATCAAATGTGTTACAAACGTAAACAATGCATGTGTTAAGTTGATAAGAACGTTATTTGATTGAGTTTGATTCGCTTGTATGCTAATTATTTCTGGGAAATTGTTATTTAAAATATAGCACTTGATGTATTATTTTAGAGTTCAGATATGGAATATACAAATAAAATCCGATCTGAGTATTGGTGAAATTGGTTTTGTTTTCAATGTCTACCTCCTGACATCGAATATACTATCATCACAAATGAATAAATCTGTTTAATGGTTGAACAAAATCTATGCCATCCATCTTTTACTTTCATGTATAAAGCGAGCTGAGTGTATTTTCTCAATAATCAGATGTTAGAAAGTAAGGAAAATTAAATTTCTTATATCTTTGATTATATCATTATGTATAATGTATAGATTGCAGTCCATGGGTCGATGTCTTTCATTCTCTTTCATTTGGCCTAGATCCGGAGGTCAGGAGTGAAACAACTGCTTGAATCAACAGCAGTTGATATATTGTATATAAGTTTAGACGCGAGATTTGGCAATTGTACATTTTCTTTCAGATATTTGATAAAAAGAACATCGTATTCAAATGAAGATTTATATTCTTTCAATCTAGAAATTACTAATGTATGAAACTCTTAATGAACAGGCACTTTGCCCATGATCACTACTAGGAATATTACATGTAAAATGAATAAAAATTATAATAACATTCATAATTGGAACTTCAAACAATGTAAGAAAACAAAACTAAATCATAAAACAGATGTCTCTAATCAGACAAACTCCCATGGCCAGAGC
>JAXGGS010408157.1:0-10461 GCA_035585475.1 Armandia brevis
TGGGTAGAGGACAACAAGCAGCTGACGTCACAGGTGAACAGGCTGCAGATCATTACGCCGAGACGAAGTAGTTCCGGTAAAGAGTTCGACATTAAACGCGAGGTGGAGCAGCGTCTGAAGACATATCAGGAGAAGAGGGAAACAAACCAGGTCAAAAAGTCAAGGTCAAAGGTCAAAGGAAGCTCCCCATATGACATAATCTAAGCCGAGCATGCTTTTTTTAGAACCCGGCAATCAACGTTCTTTTTATGATACCCTTATGTTGAGGATGAAACTATCTACGAATCCTTAAATAATATCCTTCGGTAATTCCATGACGGGAATAAATTTATTCATTTTATTGTAAAGCATAAATACATATGATTTCAAACTTAAAATTATCTGCTTGTATTTAGCATTAGCACGTGTCCATTTTCTGGGCAGGAAAAGTATTTCTGTACCCTATCAATTAGATGTAGACGCTCCTAGGCTATATACAGTTTGTACCTCAGATTTGCATGGCGCTGTGATTAATTTTCCAAGCGCACGGCTATCATTGTACCCAGACTTTGGCCCCATTTTCAGCGGCCCCCTTATCATAAGCAGGGATTACTTCTAATGTATAGCATTCAGTTTGGCCAGAAAATAAAGTGCTGTCCCGTACTGAATAACCAGAGTCATTCTCTATAAAAACAAAAAGACTATGTTATATTCGTTTAGCTTCATTTATTAGCCCATTAGGACTACACGCACTAAGTTGACAAGCAGCATGCATTTACAAGGCGTGTCATTTCTGGCAAGCATTAAAACTCGTCTAGCTCCTTCAGTATTTCTTTGACGAGCAGTTTTTCCAGGCGTGAGATGGTCTTGCTGTTTCTCCTCTTGGTGGGCAGAGCAGCCTCCCATCCATCTATAATGGCGGCCTCTAACTCGGTGACAACATCACTGTAACCGTCCGAGTCCGCCACATTTACGTTACCATAGGGATCGCTCACGTAGTCATAGAGCTCGCGGGTCCTTAATAAACATGTTTGACATACATCCTTATTCAGTTTCAATATGACATTTTTAAGATTCCTATCTATATTGTTAAAGTATAATGATAATATTGACTTGGCATCTTAATTTAGAAAATCTCTTTTGATTAGTAATTTTTTTCGAAACCAGAATTAACGCATGATTGAGCCATGTATAATGGATGGGAGATACTGACTTGATACTGTCGAAGTTTGGTCCTGTTTCACTGTCCCACAGAACATTGATGGTGTATCGGTACTGGGAGTTCCTCACACTGTACCCCATTCTTGTGGGACCATTCTACAGGGAGATAAGATGCATAGATTTACATATTAGTTTTCGATATTATACAAATGTAGTGTGCTCAACTACAATCTTATCACGAAGACATGTCATGATGAATATGTCACTGCCTTAGCTGGTATTTTCGCATGCACTTGACATATAATAATATGAACGTTGAGAGACGGTTCATGAAACCTGTTAGAACGCAACGGATTCAAGGCAGAGATATATACGTTTGTTTAATTATGATATTATTTGAATTGAATTTGAGCGTGCGTTATTTGTTTAACCACAAAGCTGGTTATCTATAAGCAAATACTGATAATCATATTAATAATTATGAATTAAATACACAGTTATTATCAAGTGCATTTCTATACCCGAATGTTTTTGTCATTAATAATCGGGATTTCATATTCGTATGCATTTACATTAAAAGCTGACGTTACTGATGCTGCACTCACTTTCATCTGAGAGAAGGCGTATTGTTTCTAGATGATTGATCTGTCCCCCTCTATCAGGGGCATGAGACTGTAGCCCTCGGTACAGGTGAGTTGTGTGGAGGCGGCTGTGCTCGAGTCACACTGGGCGAGCTCCGACACTCCTGTGGCTTCTACCAGGGTAGGGAACAAGTCTGTCATCTCCACCAGGTCTGTGCTCACTAACCCAGCATCAGTTACTCCTGGTATCTAAACACAAGGTAGAGTTATAACATTAAACTAATAATTCTGTCATCTCTACCAGGTCTGTGCTTACCAGACCAGCATCAGTCACACCTGGTATCTAAGCAGAAAATGGAGTAAGGTCTTTATCCTAACTCACTTTTTTATATAAAGCATCACAATGTAGACTTATAGAATTATTAACGATATTTTGAACGGTGTTCCATGTTGGGAAAATCAATTCATCGAGATTAATAAACAGTTCTACAATTTGATGAATATAACAGTATAGTCATATGAACATAACAGCAGAGTTTCCAGTGTGCATATGTTCGCTTTACCTTTATCATCATCGGTACTCGGACCGCTTCCTCGAAGTTTGTGTTTTTTGACCACTCCGAGTGTTCTCCGAGTTGCCAGCCGTGATCCCCCACCAGCGTCACTATCGTGTTCTCAGCTAATCCCAGATTATCCAGCTCATCAAGGACCTCTCCCACCAGCTCATCTATGTAACTTATAGCCGAGTAATAACCACGACGCAACTCCTGTAATTAATATAATCAGAGTAAGAACCAGCATACGCACATCACCGATTATTTGTAATGAACTTTCGTATAGATGGATGAGAGCTGTTGGTTCAAACGTTGGCAGGAAATTCACCTCTTAATTTGAAGGAGTTTTATTTGGCAACTGATGATAACATTTAACGGAATTGATGTCGATTTAGTCTATGTTTGGGTTTAATCGATAATTATAATTCCACCAAATAAAATAAATGCAATATACAAATCATATAACATGACCACCTCATCATTGCATCGCTGTTATACATCAGAAATAATTAATAATCCTACCAGAGCTGCATAATCCGGCAGGTTGGTGCCCATCTCCCCGGTCACTCCGTCTGTGTCCTCCAGCGCCGCTATGTCCTCGTACTCCCTGAGCTCGGAGTAGGCGCTCCAGGAGAGGTCCTCCATGTCGGTGGGCGGGTCAGGGTTGTGCAGCGCCAGGCTGATGTCTGACTCGGGGTAGTAGGAGAGGTAACGCTCGGGAAACTTAAACGGCAGGTGAGGCTTCTGAAATCTATATAAACGCTATATAATGTATTAGCTACCAATAAACACACTGCACTCGGATTTCCGAATATGTAAATATAGTCATTATTAAATGAATGAATCGCACATAATCGTTATCAATCATGAAATATTTCCTGATGTTTCCCATTCTTAAAACAATACATGTCTCGATGAAAATATGCAACGGTTTTACGGTTAAAACAAATCTTCATGGTCAAATATTTTGATCACAATGCATGATGTCCGGCAGATACTGCAGACCAGAAACAAGGGGAATTTTGCAATTGTACAAGCGTGTAGATAGAATATCTCTGATAGCTTACCCTATAGCCATGATCGAAGAACGGTCTGTCTGATGGTACATGAAGTTTAGCTTACCCTACAGCCATGAAGAACTGTTTATCTAACCATACACGGATCTTAGCTTACCCTAGAGCCATGAAGAACTGTTTATCTAACCATACACGGATCTTAGCTTACCCTAGAGCCATGAAGAACTGTTTATCTAACCATACACGGATCTTAGCTTACCCTAGAGCCACGTAGATAGGTTTATCTGACTATAGATGTTTATGAGAGCTTACCCTACAGCCATGAAGAACGGTTTGTTTGAGGTGGACACATTACGCAGCATGTCGACAGCGTTACTGGCGATATCCTGATCAGGGAGCGGTTTCCTGTTCTCCAACCCCTCGCTTACAATCCCCCAACTTTCTGTATTCCTACTGTAATACCTGCAAAATATTACAACAAATATAAGTTATAACACGTATACTAGTCGTTCAAATCATATACACAACCCCAATGTAAACATAACTTAGATGTGATCTTGTACATATTCGTTTTTAATAACACAGAGCAATGTGATCATCAGAATATCATTCTATCACCTGGCATTTCAGGCCAATCCAAGCGGTGAAATGAAACAAAGAAAGCTCATAGGAGATGAAAATATTCTACATTTAATGCTAGACAGTGTAATCGATTGATATGTTAATCAAATATGTACCCGTTGTACTCTGCGTGGAAGTAATCATATCCTTCTGTCCATGACACGGGGACATCATCGCTGCCAGTGGCTGTCCCGGGGTGGAAGATTTTACCCATTCCTGTAAATATATAATATTATGTTAAATATGGCATTTAGTACTTTATCAACTGGACGGTCACGGACACAATTGTACCTCCTCAAATTTGATATTCTCACTATTAATGACCTAATATAAACAGGTTGTGCTGTATTTACTGGGAAGCAGATTATACTATTATAAGTCTCTCAAGTACTATATGATGCACCTTTATTATATTCCATACCAAATATGTGACATTAACTTGTTATGCTGGTAAAAATAAATATTATTAATTTACCTATGCTGAGGTATCCGTTTTCCTTGAAGAACTGCGGGATGGTTGTGAAATCGCCGCCCGCGTCACGCCAGAACGTCTGCTTGTCGTACACGAGCGTCGAGTCCGGACGTCGTGACGTCATGTATGACGAGCGCGACGGACAGCAGACGGCGAACTGCGTGTACGCGTACTGCGCCACGAAACTCTCGGCTCCCAGCGCGTCCATGCGCGGTGTCAGCATCCGGCTGTAGTAGACCGAGTTTCCTGTCTCCGCCACGTCCAGGTTGTAGTACAGGTTGATGTCGGGGCGGAGATCGTCAACCACCAGAAACAGGACGTTCTTCTGGGCGAGGCAGCTGGAGGCCACACAAGCCAGGTACACCCACACTACATGTGTCACAGACATGATGAGGGCAGGGCGACAGCAGCAGATTATTAGCAAGTGGATCGCTTCCTGCTTACGATAGGGTATCCTCTCCTGGACCTAGTTCTGCTGTGAACTGAATCACAAGCTTACCTGTGCGTTATATATATATATAAGAGATATATATATACACCTGTCTGATCACGACAGGGCAGCGTTTATAAATGACGTGAGTGGTCTATTCAGAACCCTGAATAAACAAGTCCAGATCTCTGTAATAGTTCACGTTAGCGTTGTTGGTCTATATATGTGTTCCGCTTTATGACGCACGGTCAGTCTTAGGCGAATTCGCTCGCCCGTGAAATGTCCTCAGATTCGTGACAATGATATCGGGTGCGTGCTGTGGTCCTCATAACATTATGTTAACAGATTCAGAACTACGGTGCACAAATGTCTTAAAGGTTAAACTAAACCATGTAATTAGGCGAAAACTTGGTATAACAATAATTTAGCCCCTTTGTCTGTACATCCAGCCCTTTTGTCTGTTAATGTCAAAGGGTTCTAGTTTCATACTGATTTCTAAAACATATCAAAACGATATAATTAGGGTTACAGCTAGGCTTGCAATAGTTTAAGACACATAATTTATGAATACGTACGTCGCTGATTCTTATGTATAAGCGTGTATTGTATGCGCATAATTATGACCTGTGAACTATCAATTTTATTATTGATGCTCTTGGTCAGTGATTTAATAGAACTTAAAACCGTCCATAACATGTGTATTTGTGAATCAACAATTGCATGGAGATTCAGGTTAGAAAACCTTTTGATCATCTACATGTAATCATCATAGGTGGTATAGATCAAATGACAACCTCGGTCAAGTTAGTCGTTTGTGGCTAATTATTCTTTGGCAAAATAATCAGCCCGCTACATAATTTATTAAAAAGCTGTATAATGTTAACAATATGTGTATAATTCCTGATACAATGATATATATATATATATATACATGTAGTGATATTTACTCGAGGCAGTTTTGTGCATGATTTAGCAAGTCATTCGTGTCATCTCTGAGCCGAGTTCCATCTTAGAAACCAAGGATCATCAAGTAATTCAGCCAGTTTGATGTTAAAGGGAGTGAAGAAATCGTGCAGTAAATCTATTGTTTTATTTTTCCAGACTTCCCCCTCTGTTCTGCTAATGTCAGGCGCGGAACTTGAACGTTTATTAGCAATAGGTTTCCCCCGTAGCTGTGTTAATGCTTCCGATTTCATTGGCGCTAATAGAAAAACATACATAAATTCAGTAAAATACTTTTTTTTTCACATTGTGCGGGTAAATTACTACGAAAATTGGGTAACACACATATATCATAATTATACATACCAATTTGTAAGAATGAGAAAACTTCCTGCATGACCCGGACACGACTAGAGAAATACTCCTCTGCTTTTATGATGAAAATCTGGTCCCGTGGATACAAATCTAACAAATCCTTGATGTACACGCAATACAGACCCACGCGAAGCAGGACCTGAATTACAATAGGAGAAAATGTTTAAGATGACGAAATCCTTATATTTCTATAATACTATCAATTACCTTATTCGACAAGATTAATCTGACACATATATGACATACCTGAACCCTTTCCTCGTGTTCGGTATAAGCACATCGACGAACCCCGTACTTGTTAAAACAGTTCTGTAAACGTCTCACGGAAGAAGACACGCTGTTATACATGGTCTTCGAGGTGTGCATCTTATGCTTGTGTAGATAGTGAGATATAGTTCTGAAAATATCAGTAATCAGTAAATAAATGCTAACTGATGCAAGAACCTGAATCTTAATCAATTGGATGAAAATCAGCAGGTATTCCCTCTTCTATCTTGCGACCTTTCACCAAGTTCAACGCCCGCGAATCGCCCTTCTCCCGCTGAACTCAACTTATAATTATTAATAACACGGGAGGACGTGATACCGGTAGGATTCACTCAGCCGTGTTTGTGTGTCAATTGTATCCAAATCACCGATATGTGCCCGTATTATTGTTAAGAACACGTGAGATTAACTCAGCTTTGTTCATCTGTGTTTGTTATATTTAATTAACCGATATGCTAATAAATCTACCAGATAATATCGGGTACAACTGCGATTATGTTAGCCTATGGACATCAATTGTGTGGAGTGTTCCTGACCGCGACAGTTTGTTTGGCTACCTGCCAATCGGGTATCTGCCTGTGATTGGTATATTGTTTTTACCTGTATATAGGGTTCCGGATCGTGACTATAATCTTGGCTGCTGGGTAAAGTGCCAGTATCCTTAAAACACCGATATTCTTCAGGTAATCAAAGCATCTCCCCTCCTTCCTCCCTGAGCCCGGGGAGGAGGGACGCCAGATTGTGGAGGGGGTACCGTCAACTGTTATATTACACACGATCGATAATAATACATAAAAAAAAACAATTATTATATTAATATCACAAACAATAATTAGCACAAACTGTAATCATGATTACTCACATGTTATAGTTTCTACTGTTTTGTTGTCAGATCTGCTCAATACCTGGCTCATGTTATTAGCAACCTCAGAGAACACTTCGACATAACGGTGGAATCCTGAAATACAGGAAAATTACTGTCCATGTCAATTGTATTGTATGAATTATTAGAGACTCAATCTTGGTCACTTGGATCATGTGTTACTTCACACGTTAATTGTGGCTGTTGGATTTGCCCTTCCCACCTACCCCTGCTGCTGTGTAGCGTCCAGTACTCGATCTCCTTCGCCAGTCCGGGCGCTATGCCTGGATGCAGCGCGAGGCTCTCAAACAGATCGGTGGTGCCGCACTTGGGGAACCCGGCCAGATAGAACCTCGGCATACAAGCCAGCCTGGTATCTGACCCGCCCTGGGACTCCTCCCTGCCAGAAACATCCGGATTATCTGAGGGGTCGTAAGCCATCCAACACGGATTAACATATCCCGGCAGAGGATCAAAAGGACTCTGAAGAAATATAAGCAGAAGAAAACGTGCAGATCATTTCACAACCATTTGTCGTGTAATAAACATACCATGGTACATATAATATAGTTGATCAGCATCCATGAATACAGAGTCTACACAGGAATAGTTTTCCCGGAAACTTTATCATGTAGAAATACGGTTGAAATATAGAATTTGAAGTAATTGTAGCGTAATTCCCACAGTACGTGTTGAAAGGAGCAACTAGTTTTGGTTATAGATGATGCTTGTGTATGTACGAGAGCATGTGCTTTATAAATGCGTCAGTTACCCCATTGGTGCAATGCTGTTGGTACTCCAGTACTCCTGAATCTCGGAAAATGTCTTCCTTATCCACCAGGTGCCACGGAAATTCCCCTGTCTTCATCACATGGCTGTTAACGTCCCTGTAAAACGTCTCATAAGGCGATGTGAAGTCGTGTGTAATCCGCTCTTGTGTTTCCACAGATGAGGCTGAGAAGAAATTCTTCTCCCGGTGATTCAGACCACCGTTTGTGTGTGCGCGTGAGGTAAGGAATACTCCGCTATGATTATTCTGTGGTCTATCAGATCTAATGTCATGTGAAGCATTCCGTGCTTGCCATCTGACTCGGTTATCCAAGAGTCCACCCGTTTTATATGTATTATCTGGTATAAATAAGTCCAAATCGCAGATTATCTGTGCTCCGTAATCAATCACAAAGTGGAATACCAGAAAAAAGCTAAATAACAGAACAAAACCCCTTAGTTTTGTACACAGCATGTTTGTTAAACTGAGTAATCAAGCATTAATATTCCACGATATAGCTGTTTGCAGTTTGTGCATGATATGACAGCTGTCACTAAAAAACAACCCTCAAAAACGACTTAGTTTTATATAATCCAGCGAGTTTTTGCTAGCTTCTGACAACTGGCGTGAATGGCGTGTGTGGCAACATTTGTTCAATACACGATAGTTCAATCAATATCCCATCAATTCATCAATGAGAAATGCATCAATCGTTAAAAAACACCTTTGATTCGATAGTTTTTATCTCAGAGTCATTGCGTAAATTGATTAAACTTCAAATCGATTCTAATTGCTAATCGATATTCACTCATCCAATAACATCCAATCAGCGTGCGGTATAGATGCACTCACCTTAGGACATAACACTTGCAACAAAAACAAACAATCTTCAAAGCTGGAGCGACAAGTGCAAGTCCTTGGGCAATAACCTCCAAGTGCAAAACATTAATTAATAACTTTCATCAAGAAACAGCACTTAACGAGCCTTTCGAATGGAAACTGTTTATCTGTTGAATATAAAAAATGGCCAATTGAGTATCAATTAAATTATAACAAATTACATTCAACTTAACTTTGATACTAATAGACAGAAGTACATTGATTTTCAGAAACTAGATAAGACTAGGTAATCATAGTTTCACCATGTCAACCGGGTAATGTGTAAAAAAAATTAAAAACTATATAAGAACAATTTGAAACTTACATTCAATCGACCATTTCTTTTCAGTTAAATCTTACTTTCAGGATGATATTTCTGAAGACCCCTCATAACACGACTTATCTGATATTTGAAACATGATTTCACTGTATGCTTTGCTAAAATAACCCGTACACTATTGCTATGTGTAGGATACGCGGACTTTTTCGCGCCATATAATGTCCTCATGTAATAGTTGACCATAAATCTAACCCGCATGGCTGCCTGATATAGTTCACTAACATCTATAAACTTTCGTCAGGACATGGCCAAACCGTGGACAATACGGAGAGTTCAAACCAGTAAGGGTACTTCAGTCAAACCATTCAGGTCCAGGTCAGACAGGTTCACGTTCAATAGGATTGACTTATGCCAGGTTTGGACTATCGAAGTTGGATCAAATTACCACCTAGAAAAGCTGCCCTCTCAGTTATGTGGCATGTCCTGACCGGCTTCACCTTAGTGTATCAAAACTATGGCACGGCACAGGGTATATAAAGCGTGCTTTGGTGGGAAAGCGTCATGTCAGTACCGACATTCAAAGTATAAACAACACAGAGTGAACAGCTTCAACTGAGACAATGAAATCCGGTGCACTTTACACACGCAAAGGCAGGAGGAGGGAAGCACCCGCTGTTACACTACTATCAGGTATGTCTGCTGCATTTATAATTTACTATCAGCTATGTAAACAAAGGCGTGATCGATCCTGTATGATGTATCGACTTGTTGTTAATGACTATCTTAAAAAATGTCTTAAACATTCACACCTTATTTTCAGTGAGAGAAAAAGCTGATATAAAACTGTCCGTGATTAATGATCGTGAATCCTGCCCTGTAGTCGAGGAATCGCTGTTTTATTCCCGTCTGAGTTGCAATAAATCTCCAGCCCTCAGAAGTGGCGAAACAGGGAAAACATGTGTTCTGTCAAATTCAAACCGCACAGATGGCAAGGCAGCAGATAGCGGTGAAGGTAGCGTCCAAGAAAACCCTGAGGGCACAGAAGTCGAATCAGCATCTCTTAGTGACCAACATGTCGTCCAGGAGGAACTTGCCAAGTTAAAGCTGAGTTTTAAGAGTAAGTTCGCACGTGCAATGAGTTACAACAGACGCGGGTGGCCGGATCCCGCCGTCATGGCCGACACGATCAGTGACCTGGTGAGAAACATGGGCGATATCCAGGACTTCCAGACAGCGGCATCTAAAGACAAGTGTTTCATCGAATCTGAAGACT
>JAXGGS010408268.1:0-12313 GCA_035585475.1 Armandia brevis
AGGTTAACTTGGACCATGGGACCTCTATATGGAGGTCCTAATTCTTAATTCAAAGGTGGGCCTAGTAAAGAGGTCCACCTCCCTATCTTCCCCATTATAAGTTTGGGGGGACCGGCCAAACCTGGGCTTATTAGACAGGTTGGCCTAGTAAGGAGGTGGACTCATGGACAGGTTTCACTGTAATTCATTTTAAAGATATGTCGGTTATTTTCTGGAAGGTAGTTTCTTTATGTTACAGTGTTACCTTTAAACATTTTATTTGACTCTACTTGGACAACTTGTAGATGTGTATTGTTCCCACTTTTGTAATCTTTCTTAACCGTACTATACATTGATTTGGATATTGGTTATCTGTAGTAAGTCTCACTTGAAATATATTAAAAAATTATTCTATACTTTATAATGTCTGTTGAAATAATTTATATTACATTGTAATTTTAATCATTTTAAGATACTTTACCTGAATATTCTTATGCAATATTTCTATACTTATTTATGTCTGTTCAAATCATTCATATTACATTGTAATTTTAATTATTTTAAAATACTTTACATGCATATTTTAATGCAATTCTTTTTTTAACTGTACATTGTTATGAAGTGCTCAGAGTTAGACCCTACTAGCCGATGTGTTTGACGGAATAGGTCATTCAGGCTTTCTCCTCGCTCTGCATTTGTGTATTTTCCATGCACCATTTTCCTTAACCTTAATGATATTGTACAAAAACTTTGTTATTATGTGTTTGATATAAGGCTTTGTAAATGAGTAAATATACGCATGGTTACTAACTTTTCGACAGTAACAACATTTAATCTAGCGTTACACTGCAACCCGCAAGTACAATTTTGTTTGATGTTTGCTTTGATATCTTCCAACAATATTTCTTTTATATTTTTGCCGAAACAAATCCTTTGAATGGTGCTGTATTTTGGACAAGCGTTATCATTCACTAGGCTAAGTCAAATAGTAACTAGATAATAGAATTTAAATTGGAATTTATTTCTCAAACAAAATGGGTGGAGTTGAAAGATTCACCGTTCTTTTTTCTCAGCACAACATTGTCTTTATCAGGTTCGCTGAGAACCCATTCTAATATGGACCTAACAGGGATCCTCGCACAGCTTGCTTCTTCTATCATTTTCGAATCTAATTCTAATCTAATGAGGATTTGATCTTAGTTGTAATAATGTCTCTAACATTATTTTATTATTGTTATTATGTGATATGAACAGTTCTTAATTAATATACCAAGCAACTTACTTGGCTTAGGCTTTGCATTCCAGACAGCAAGCTTGCCCTTTGGGATGTGTCTGCTTCAACAGGAGTCATTGACACATCCAGCTCCTGATATATTTTTAGTATTTGTAGTAATGAATCAATCTGTAAAGTGTTGGAATAATTATATTATTATTGTGATTACCTGATGTAAACAGTCATTAATTAATATACAAAGCGACCTACTTGGCTCTGCATTCCAGCCGACAAGCTTGCCGTTTGGGATGTGTCTGCGACCACCAGAATCTAGCTCCTGAAGTAAGTTATAGTAGTTGTAGTAATGAGTCCAGTTTTAACATGTGACAATTATTAAATGTTAATGTGTAAAAGAGAACTAGTAATCAAGTCTACTGGTGGTGCTGTTTCCACCATTGATGTATCTTCTTCTGAATCCCCATCACTTTCTGCGGGCGTAGTAGTCAAAACATTTTCGACATCAATAAATGTGAAGGGCGACGGAGGAGATGGGGAACGAATTGGCAGCAACTTGTCGTCACTGTCGAGATTATGGTAGGCACTCTCATGAGGAGAACTGCCTCTACCTTCTAGTCAGTCACTGCTTTATCTGCCGCCACTTTCTGTAATTGAAATAATTATTTCAAGTGTTGAATCTGTATTTGTAGCCATAGGAATAATTGTTAATCGGTACACTATGAGAAATTAAAGAAAATTCACATCCTCCAACAAATGTTGTTGTTGTTCCTTTATTTTCTTTGCCCTTTCATGACGCTGCTAAAGGTGCTAATTTGTGGTAAAGAAGATGATACATTATAGTTTAATCAAATTTACAATGTAATAATAATTTTATATCCTTTTTACATATAATATAAGATCAATAAGTTAACATACTTGAATAACGAATTCGCTATTAGCCTTTTCAATCTCGGATGCTCCTGATAATAAGAAAGAAAAATATAAACTTGACATCAACAAATCATGCCCGGACCAAAAACGAAACCAATAGAATTAATATTGAGAGATGTACCTGGTGACAAGGATCTTCCGAGGGTGGGCAGTTGTCCTCACTACTCATGTCATCATCAAGATTCTTCTCAAAGGTTTAATATGATGAAGATATAAAAATTATGATAGGAAATTATTTTGTATTCTATCCTAATACAATGGGTAATATATGACAAATGTAACTCACATCAGCCCGAAAAGCTTCCAGTTGTTTCTTATAACGCTTATCCTATGTGGCACAAATGGATGCATTCTTAATAGTTATAAAGAAGATAAAACATGTTTGTCTAAATAAGTTTACCATGTAATCATGATTTTAAATCATTTCTTAAATGTAATGAAATAAATAAGTATATGTACATATGCCAGGAATTCTTCATGAGATGTTTCAATATCTCACTTTATTCGTGCAAAGTGCCTTTCCTGTTCCTCCTGGTGATGAAAAGTAAACATTTTAAACATATCATATCCGGCCCAAAATCTAAACCAATAATCTTAATCATAAGAGTTGTACCCCATGTTGACATATGCGTGGCAATGGTTCCAAGGGTGGGCAGTCATCCAGACTGCTTTCATCACTCAAGGCGGGTTGGCAATCATCCGGACTGCTCTTGTCACTCAAGGCGGGTGGGCAATTGTCCGGACTGCTCTTGTCACTCATGGGAGTCTTCTTCAAAGAGTTCATCTTAAATAGATGTAGAAGGATTAATCAAAAAAATATCAATCATCATTTATAATCATTTCAGAATGTTAAGGAACTGGATGCTCACGTAAATTTTCAAAACATGTGTTACCGTTTTCTTGCCCTTTGCATTTCTTCTCCTAGTGAGAACTATGCTGTCCAACTCGTCCATCATTGAAGTTGTACACTTATCAACACACATCGCACATCCCTTTAAATGCAGAGGAATATATCCAGTCACACAAAAACCAACAACATTTCAGAAACTAAAGCAAAGCATAAATAGAATTATAATTACATTGTAATTTCAATTCTTTCCTCAGGTCAGTATTACTCTAACACCCTCAACTCCATTTACACTTGAAAAAAGTATATATAACCAATATTTACTAATCACCTCATTTGTAACTTAGGTGTTTGATTCTCCGAGAGGCTCTGGATCCAAGGGTATGATTTGACTATCCTCTTTGTCACCGGACGATGCATCGGGGGAATCCCATCGTAGCAATAGCCATTGGGGCAATTTCATTTAGGGCAGAAGGGGAACAGCTTATGTTTGGACATATATATAAAGAATAATAGTAAAATAGAAATCTGGAGAAAAGTAACTTCAATCCTTAGAAGATTTAAAGCACTCCGTCAAGAAGAATTAAAATTACATTGTAATTTTAATTTTAGGTGACACAAGTCGGATAACAATATAAATTCCTATTCAAGTCAATAATTAAATTTACATTGTAATTTTAATTAATTATTCATAGCTTGACTACAAATTTTATTTACAACCTAATTTTGATTCATAATAGTTAATTTACAGCCAAACCCTGGATTCCTGCCAGATGACTAAAATCCACTAGGGGCTTAATTTCTGGTTTCAGGGATTTCCCAGCTTAGATTGAAGCTACTGGAATGTTTGACAAATCACAGAGCAGCACCCACTTCGTATTGACCAATAACGTTATCTCCCGATGAAATGAAGCTACTGAACCTCTCGACCAATCCTGAGATACCAGGCATCCAATCGGATTGCCTGAATGGGGCTCAAATCATTGCCAATGGGCATAAAACATCCTTCTTGCTCAATTGATGAAAACGAAAGGTAAGCTAAAACTTTTGCCCGTGCTTAATTTACATCCTAAAGATATTTATTTCTCTAGTTAATCCCGGAAAGTGGTTTAAGTGAATGGCAGCATAGTATCGATCTCATTGTAATAATAATTCTAAAGTTTCTCACACCTAAACCCAAAATATTTTGGGATTTGTTTCAAGAACTTGTATACTCGGAAATTTAAAATTGGAGCACATGGGAAAACTTTTGAAAGTTGGAACTTTTGTACTTTTTAATAAGGTAAGGAACATTTGCAACTGTTTTGGATGCGAGTGTGAGGCGATTTAACAGAAATTTATAAACCAAGTAAATTCTAATACTAGTATGCCCACCTAAGAGGAATTACTTATTCAATCCTTAGCTATTTAAAAACATTTCCAATATGGCCTTTATCACTTCTACGCAGCGGGTAGTTTGCTGCCTCGTCTGGGTTAAAGTCGGGTTTTCATAAAAGTTAAAAGCAACCAGGACAAAAGTTCAGACATTAATGTCATAAATGGAAACTCTAAACCTCCCAGCTGGATAAGCTTTGCAAAATCCCCTTTGTGTATGAGTGTTAAATACGCTTTTGTGGCACACATGTGTAAGATGCGCTGCTGATGACCGTACTCATCTGAATACAAGTCAGTCGTTCATCTTATTGTTTGGCAGCTGTCAACCGAGTTGGCACGCTGAATAAGGTGAGTGCGTAATGTGACCGGGATATGTGACAGATGCACAGAAGAACCACCGCGCCCCTGGATTAAAATGATAGCGAGGTGCGACTTCCGTGGAAATATTCCTTAACCGTGACCCAGTTGACCGACCAAGATCTACATTCAGGATCTTGTTGAACCACGCAACTTGGCGCGACAAGCGTGGGCACGGTGCGGAATAAGATGGCGTGCTTCTGCTTGCACAGCACTCAGAGTTTGAGTGAAAACCAAAGTTATATTATGTACTGTTGTAAGTAAGCCAGAAAGTTCCATAAGAATAAGGGCTGTGCATAATGTGACCGGGATATGTGACAGATGCACAGAAGAACCACCGCGCCCCTGGATTATAATGATAGCGAGGTGCGACTTCCGTGGAAATATTCCTTAACCGTGACCCAGTTGACCGACCAAGATCTACATTCAGGATCTTGTTGAACCACGCAACTTGGCGCGACAAGCGTGGGCACGGTGCGGAATAAGATGGCGTGCTTCTGCTTGCACAGCACTCAGAGTTTGAGTGAAAACCAAAGTTATATTATGTACTGTTGTAAGTAAGCCAGAAAGTTCCATGTTCAATACATCTGAAGATTGTTATATGTTGTCTTGTAGCCCAAATTCTACACATGTTTATAATTATTATTACAGTGGATCTGTTAAGAAATAGCTAGAGTTAAAAAGGGTGTTTCACCATAATTATAATTACAGTACATACTACTACTACTCTCATATAATTAAATTATGTTGTGATGTAAATTAAATAGTTTATATCACAATGTAATTTAAATTATTGAAATCATTGAATTTCATTTCCTCAAGCCATGTTTTGTAGTCACACATTGTTGATATAGACATTGGTTCCAACTTGACTTTCGTGTTTTTGAACGAGCCCATAACATGAAATTGTGAATTGAATTTAATAGTTTAAATTACAATGTTATTTAAATTATTGAAGCCAGATGACGATGATCTATATCCGAGAGTTCCAGGATAGGAGCACGGTGGACGGAAATGGTTTCTTCATCGATAACAAGAATTGGTTCCCTATGGTAATTATTTATACATCATATTTTCACTATTCCATTCAATAGTTTGATTTACGACGTAAATATAATTATTGAGATATATTCATGACTTTATCTCATCTTTTCCAAAGATAAGAATGTCCATTCATATCCCTATGCCAACAGACGAGATCCGGACCCTGGGGATGGAACAAAACCTTGTTGGCCAGGAACTACGGTGAGAACATTTATTACTCTTTTGTCCCATTATTTAATTATATCTATTAAGATGTAGGAATGATTATAAATGTCACTTATTTTTCAGCTATGGTATTCCGCCAAATGGCCAAGGAGCACAAGATGCTCCATGACAAACATAAAGAAAACCCGAGGGACAATGCCCCAACCCAGGGCCTGCACAAGCATGTATGGTCTGCGGCGGGATTGAAACCGGTATGTATAGTCCATGACTGGATATTAAGAATTCTTATCGCATTTATATTTAAGTAGACCTACAAGTATAACTTTTCATTTTGATCCAATTACCTCGTGGTCCGAAAACGAAGGAAAGGTGCATTTTGAAATACAAGATCCTTAAGAAATATGGGTTCACAGAGAAGGCTGTGAAGGCTCAGTCGGAAAAGAGGAAAGATCTTTGCACATCATATAAGTGGGGGCAGTTGGCCGAACAGTGCTGGGATGTGTAAGTAATCCAAACAAATACAAATTGACGTCCTTTACCAAGAAAAGTAATTATTAATAACTTAATATGCAAACAATATTTAACTCCAGGACCTTAAAAGCCTATAAGCTGGACGCCTGGAATTCTAAGAATTATGCCGATATTGCTGAACGAGATGTTCGGCTATTACCAGATTGGTATGCGGATTAAAAATGTACTGAGACATCTGAGGGAAATCTCAACAAACAGCCACAACTACGAGTTTGTGAAGCAAGTGGCTTGGTGGTGTAAAATCTTCGCTGAAGATAAATACATCTTGACGCTGCTTGACGGGGCAGTGAGTATTTACAAACCCTATTTGATATAACTTATTAATATTCTTATATATTGTTCGTCACCAAACAAAATTTAATTCTTCTCTAGCCCTGCGTGCGGGACCTACATGTCCCTTGGGACGAAGAGGCCATTTTCCCTACCGGCGACCTCTTGACTTGATCTAAGCCCAAACATAGGGTCGCCAAAATGTGTGCGTTGTACTACACGGTGGAAAAGTTTGTCAAGAAGGTGAACACACCGATCAAAAATAACCCCGCCCTAATTGAAATACCGGACAAAACTTATGGTAGGTGTTTTTTATCAAATTTTATTCTTTATTTAAACTTAAAATTACAAATTAATTTAAATCATACTGGTTGGTGTATTTCAGTCGAAATGTTCAATGCCCAGGAAAGAATTGCTAAGGGACTTAAACCATTTAGAAACCCCAAGAAGAAGACAAAGAAGACGCAAGAGGCCACAGCCCTTATTCCAAAAGTTTTGTCCTCTGACAACCGAAGAGGAGGATGAGGCCGAACCCACTACTAAAGTCACCGCCCCAAAACCCGGCATAGGTGACAATCTTAAAGGGTATATAATTCCAAAAAAATGTACAGTCACTATTAACTCTAAGTAAATGTAATTTAATGGATATAAATGTTGTATGGATTAGAGACCTATAACACCAATTTACAGCTGATAAGAAAAATACCTTAACGGCGGTGACGGAGGCCAAGTCTACGAAGAGACCACATCAGTCTGATAAGGAGATACCTTCCTCTTCAGAGGGAGAATGTTATTTACATTTATTAAAGTGTAGGGAAATCCTTTGTTTCTAACTTTTAGTCGTATTACTTTGTTATACTAATGTTTAATTTTCTTGTTCGACAGGGAAGTTGTCTTTAAGAGCGCCGACGAAAGTGTCAATGAAAGGATCTAAAAAACAAAAACATAAGGTGTCTTCTCCCCCCAATGGTAAGTAAATTGTTAATTAATACTAACAAATGGAATATAGAGGACTCATTAGATGTACTGTTCTATAACTAATGAAGTGGGGGACGCAACTGAGGGCAATCTTGGGGCCGCTGCCCGCCAAAGCAGGGGGAAAGCCTGGAGTCATCAGAACATGGTAAATATGTTCAGTTACCGCGATATATAGTATATATATGAGTTAATGTTTTTATATAGTAAGATGTTTTAGGTTGAGTATGTGATTTTATTAGAAGAGGAAGGCGACAGTGATACATTGCTATTCCCTGCGTCGGGGAAGCCCCTCTGAAGTTGATACCGCAGCCGGAATTTGACAATTTCGTAGATTTGTCAGCCGCAGTGCAAGGTTGGTATCTAATTTTTCTCTAAGAATTAGTGTGTGCAAATAATATTTATTCAATAACCTGTTGATTAATATAAAATTTTTTGTATAGAAATTTACGCAAAATTTAAAAAACCAAATCCACACCGGTTGGACAAAGTTCTATGAGTTGGTGGGCATGAATGTCAGGTGCGACATATTTGCCTGTCTTAGTGACTTGGAGTTGAGTGATTGTGAGAAAAAGCTGTTCAATGATGCAATGCGAATCACTAAGGTAAAGAATTGATATGTATTTCTGCAGTGTTTAAATTAATAATTAAATTTGCATGTAATTTGAATTATTGGTAATAATAAATCGGTCTTGGTAACCGGATATTTTGATATATATACATGTATATAAGTATATATATATATATATATATATATAGTATATCGATCTCTCCAACCAGGAATACGATCTCACTCTCAAGGCCGCTAAGATCAAGCCTACTAAGCCTAACAAGAACATGAACCCCTTGGGGACAACTCCCCTACGGAGCGGAACTCTCCTTCCCCTACAAGTTTCGCTTCCCCAAATGCAGACGCCAACCAGCCAGGGTAAGGGGATGTTGCATGCAATGCCCCCTATGTCAACCCCTGCGCCTCATACATCCTTATTAAAGGAGAAGCTGACTGGACAGAGTACAAGTGGAGGACGAACTGTAAGTTCATGAGTTAATTACAACTTCTAAAACATGTATGGATTACAGACTGCTCTCTATTTTGTAAAATGTAACGATTGCTTTTACTTCAAATGTTAACTTCTATTTCCAGAAAAAAAATCCCGCGGAAACAGTTGTCTGCAGCAACCCCAAACTGTAAGTTTTTACAATTACATTAACCATATAACAATTCTTTTTTGTATTAATATGTTCTCGAATTTTCAACCGTTTCCAACAACATAATTTAAATTATTATTGTTTATTCTTTTACAACCAAATATTTAATGGTGTTTACCATATCGACGTAGAGAGCATAACCAAGGACAAGAGGAAGTTGTATATGGGGTTGGTCGAGGAGGTGGTGCGAAAACTGAACTCAGCAAGGCCACATACTGCTCGCACTTCAGGAAGGACAATTCCACGGCACAGATACAGCAGGATAACATCATGGCAGTTGTTAGGGGCTACGAACCCGAAAAGCCCAAATCCACGTTCAGCATCTTAAAGGAGTGACCGCCTATTAATGTGTATTTTTACTTACTATTTTGTATGGACTTTAAGTATCGCCTCATATAAATTAGTCATTCTTTCACTTATCAATTGCGCATGCTTTATCTAATAGTAAAATAAAGACTTTTAAAGTTTATTCACAGGTATTTCTTATATGGTAACCTTACTTAATATAAAAAGTATTAACTCACCTTTGGTTTACGAAGCAAAGTGTAGAATGGCTAACATCCGCAAATGAGTCTCATTTTATAGCTCAAGCGCAGACGTTTAGGGTGAAAGATAAGTCGAAATCTTTACTGTATGTCATAAAAACAAAATACTTCAGATTGACATGTCAAGACAAACAAAGTTAATAATTACTCAATAAATTCATTTATCTACGACTTAAATATGGAGTTCGACATTGGCGAAAGTTAATTGCAAATGCTTAATCTATACTTGACATAAGTACATAATAGTATACTTAAATCTGTCAATGATTCCTTTATCTTACTGAAAGTTGGGGTCAAAGTACATGACTGTCTAGACTTTTCTTTTGTTAAGAACTAATTGTTGTAGGCCAATATCTCATTCGAATAAGTTTAGAAAAGTGTCACAAATTGATCTTTTTATTGTTCTCTATAAACATATCAAAGTTTGAAAAAAGTGACAATATAACAATTAAACATATTTACATCGTATAAATTTAAGATACAATGTAACTTAATCTTTTTAACTGTAAAAATAGCATACATATCTATTTCACGATACATTTGAAAGCACCTTTCTCAAAATTTAATTAACATTACAATGTAATTTTAACTTTTAAGGACATCCCATGTTCATCGAACTATACATTTTCCAGGTCATCCGTTGTAATAAAAACATGTCACAGTCATCTTGCTGGATAATAATATGATTACCGTCAATATTTCGGTCATATATTTGGACTTATTAAACTATTTGACATCACTGGAATAACATTTTTGACATCGCCGGAATAACATTTTTGACATCACCGGAGTAACATTTTGACATCACCGGAGTAACATTTTGACATCTTTGGAATATGTCAATTTAGAACGGAAGGCGTTTTCTGTATATGTGTCATAACAAAAATTTTTGTGAACGAGTGAACTACAGTGAACTATAAACCAATAGTCATTGACTATTCACATCTGTATACCTTCCATACACAGGGCGACCTATGTTATATACAATTCCATTGTATTCACAAGCAAACTAATGTGATTAATTTTAATTAAGAATTCATTTGAATTGCGGAAAGATAAGTTACATATAGGGTTTTAGTAATGTTTGGCTTCATTCTAAATCTGCTCCAACCTTTAATAGTAAAGTGGAATGGAGCTTTGTCCCCTCTGTGCTGAAATGTATAGAGGCATGGCTCTATCTTCCGTTGCTAAACTGTGGCTTGTAGTAGTATAGATATAACAGAGTTGTGCCCCTCCTGTCCTGCTATGTACAGAGGTGTACATCCATCCTTCCCTGTTATACTGTGATCTGCCCAGCCTTTAGTAGTATAGATATAATAGAGCTGTGCCCATTCTGTGCTGCTAGGAACAGAGGTGTATATCCATACATGTTTGCTATACTGTGATCTGCCCCGGCCTGCAGTAGTATAGATATAATAGAGCTGTGCCCACTCTGTGCTGCTATGTGCAGAGGTGTAGCTCCATTCTTGTTTGCTAAACTGTGATCTGCTCCTGCCTGTAGTAGTATAGATATAACAGAGCTGTGCTCCTGGTATGCAGCTACATACAGAGGTGTACATCCATCCTTCTGTGCTATACTGTGATCTGCTCCTGCCTGTAGTAGTATAGATATAACAGAGCTGTGCCCCTGGTATGCAGCTACATAGAGAGGTGTATATCCATCCTTCTGTGCTATACTGTGATCTGCCCCTACCTGTAGTAGTATAGATATAACAGAGCTGTGCCCATGGTATGCTGCAGTGTACAGAGGTGTACATCCATCCATCTGTGCTACACTGTGATCTGCCCCGGCCTGTAGTAGTATAGATATAACAGAGCTGTGCCCCTGGTGTGCTGCCATATGCAGAGGTGTAGCTCCATCCTTCTGTGCTATACTGTGATCCGCTCCTGCCTGTAGTAGTATAGATACAACAGGGATGTGCCCATTAAGTGATGCCATGTGCAGAGGTGTAGCTCCATCCTTCTGTGCTATACTGTGATTCGCTCCTGCCTGTAGTAGTATAGATACAACAGAGATGTGCCCATTAAGTGATGCCATGTGCAGAGGTGTAGCTCCATCATCCAGAGCTATACTGTGATCTGCTCCTGCATGTAGTTGCATATCATGATGGACAGCTGCATGTAATGATTGTAATCTAGACAGCTTTTGTTTTGTCGCATCCATTTTGTCTACAGTCAGCAATTTATATACAATCTCAGCATGTCCACCTTTTGCAGCTAGGTAAAGAGGAGTGCATCCATACTTATCCGTGACGTCAATTCTATGATTTTTAGTGAGTAGTTTATCCAACTGTTTAATATCTCCTGTCTCACAGGCAGATAACAGTTTCTGTGAATAAGAGACATCCATAATTATGAAATATTCCTGTCATACTTGATACCATGATTATATTTAATCAATGTGATGATTTTTGATTTAAATCTCTTGGTTCATCGGTTTCATAAACATACCTTTGAGGCCGATGATCCCATCTTATGTGCAAGATGATTAGAGTTTTCAGCTATTCATGATGTCTTGGTTTAACAATTGATATATACCCTGAAAAATTAAATTTTGATGAATAGTGTATTAAGTATTAAGCATATCTACAAACATTTATGGCGAATGATTCGAAGATCGCTGCTGCGTCACAGATTTTTGATAATCAATCTCTGAAACTTAAATAGTGCAAATATCGAAGTAGTTTGATGTGACGAGGGATAATGAATTCTCTTCAAAGGGGCTCGGTGGGGAGATTTTTCCTTACTTTGGCCGACTCACAATTTATCTACCGGAGGCGGGTATGGGCTTGAAATTAAATTAGAATTAGTCAGGGGTCGAAAACATATTTTGCAGCTTACCGGGGGGGGGGGGGG
>JAXGGS010408379.1:0-12312 GCA_035585475.1 Armandia brevis
GACGATCGTTTGGAACATAATTCCACAACAGAGTTAACTGAAAATAAATGATTAAATCCCGTTACGGTAGAAAAAAAAAGATAGAAAAGATGATCAATTAAAAGATGCTTCAAAGATAGACAGGGATATGTACGCACCCAACCCTTAACACCTTTTTTGCATCTAAAAATCTCTTTAAAAAGTAAAATGAAACAACTGAAAATAATTACTTTAAACTAATGAATTTGATTTGTTATGAATATCATTCTCTTGATTGTTATTGAAAAGGTCGGGGATGGGAAGGGAACTGTTACATATAGGGACACGGATGCAACCAACTATCCGCAACTTACGTGGCGATAAGAAAAATAATAGGAATTATACAGAGAGTGTAGGCGATCAACAGGGTAATGCTGAAAAAGGCGTTGACTTGATGTGCACTGATATTCTTTGATGAAGGCGTCATGTTCTGTAGCAGGCTTAACTGCAATATTTAAGGATCCATATGTTGCTGACGCTATCGGTTGATGAAAAAATACATGAAAAGCGTAGACGGAACATATATATATATACATGACAGTACATCATTCATCAATCCCCATTCTAGAATTATATACAAACGCACTCATGATCCTTTTAAAGTTGTGTGCAAGACTCGAACGATTTCCGGAACATAGTTTGTTTTTATCAACGCGTTGACAGAAATTAAACGCGAGTAAAGGAAAAGTAAATTATGTCGATACAACTACAGATTTCTATAGTACAATGAGCTCTTAAAATCGTGTGGAAAGCTACGTATTTATATATTACTAGATGAGCACTGTAATATACAAAGGTGAAGTGATCTAATGTAAAAATTGATACAAAGCATCTACAAAAGAGTGTACCTAATGACTCTACGACACCTACAAAACACAACATTGGAATTCTAACATTCCCATTCAACTCACCGGAATATTACAAAACCGAATGGGAGCGCTGACAGGCTAAACGCACATAATAAAACAATGCCAAAAAATGTCACAGCAACGCTGGGGTTCATTTTGCTGGACCTATCACTACATTCCGTGTAGTTATACAGGGCTGAAAGCTGTGTGCGACAGAAGTTATATTTCAGCGTCCGTAAATTACACTTGTCCATACATGTATACGAAGTATTCATTATTTATTTTATGCTCATTTCAATGTGGAAATAAATGTATCAATTGTTTTCTGTGATCACCAGTCGTTGGACAGTGCCCTTATCTTATGCCTGTGTCGTTTTTTGAGTTTATCGATGTTATTGTGAAGCGCTTCTGAACATTGTACAATGTACATTGCAACGGTATTTAAAAGCGCTATAGAAATATTATCGACAATTAATAATAGTAATACAAATGTAGTAAGCATCATCGTCACCCTTTTAAAGATGATCACACATGATTCTGTAGCAAATTTGCATCTTACCTCTTTCAAATAAAACACTAAGACGGCCTTCACTGTTGCAATCACAGGGATGCCCGGAGAAAACATGCACCCAAGCCTTGAACAGAACAATGTATTAATTAACTTTACAAATATCATCAACGAAAACATCTCAGACTGTTACATATCAAACTACTGCTCTTATGTTTATTGATATATTTCAAAACATATTTTTACCAGAACAGCGTCTGCGCGTAAATCAAATCCAACACATTTTTGGGAATGTCGAATTGTTGGAGTCCGATGATTTTAGACAATTTACAGTCGCATTTGCTCACGATCAACCTGTAAGTAAATTAAGTCATTGCATATGTTTAAGCGGTAATGGGAAAATTCCAATACATCTACCACAAGATT
This sequence comes from Armandia brevis, assembly GCA_035585475.1. NCBI lineage: Eukaryota > Metazoa > Annelida > Polychaeta > Opheliidae > Armandia > Armandia brevis. Next base: position 1,801 of record JAXGGS010408379.1, read on the forward strand.
ATACAATTCTGTTCCGGCTGGGATCATGGCCCGATACTCACTTCCTTGGGAATTCGACGAAGAAGATGATGCAGACGACGATAATGAAATCCATGACAACCAGTTTGTAGAATTCTTGACCAGCGTACGTTTCCCAGCACTGTAATATAATAGTTTTAATACTTTAATATAACAAATTTACCAAGTTAATAACTTCATGCCGCAATCCAGTAGATGCTCTATATAACGCGTAATTTGATATACCGTGGTTCTACAGGGCCTCAATTGTCGCCCATATGAGAACAAAGTGAATAAATATAACGCGGGTAGATGCGGACAAGCCTAAAACCGCCTTATATCGGATATCTATGATGTATATGGGTGACCTTTGACCCACTTTATATAGAACAACAGAAGACACAAATCGAGGACACGCTAGACCCGCGTTATAGGAAATATAGTCTTATAGAGGGCAGCCTCATAACGGACATTTACAGCAATATGAATGATATGTTAGAGTTATATCAATGAGTAGATTAATATCATGACTCAGGTATGTATTAATTAACATGTTTAATCCAGTTTAACTGTAATTCTAACCCATAAACTTAGCAAAGGGCTTTCCCTGAGCTGTCTCTATTGTGAGCAATTGGGTTAGGCAATAAAGATATTTGTGAATTAAATTAAATTGAACTTGGCTTGCCTTGACAGCAGTACAGTCTCCCGTGCCCACTCCGCAGTTATCCTTGGTGCCGCAGGTGATCGTCGAGTAAATGGTGAAGATCAGGACGGCGAGAGAGGCGAGCCTGAGGAAGACTGTCCTGCAGAGCGTGATGTTCACCTCCACAGCCGGGGAGTAGTCCTCCCACGTCACCAGCCGCTTAAAGATGATCGGCATCAGGCCGTTAAGGATGGTGATGGTGAGGGAGGTCATGTAGCCGATTATGAACTTCAGAGCGCGGTGGTAGGTGACATATTTAGGGTCGGACGTCAGCTGGAAACATAATCATCATAATCTGTATCTAAGCCACAAAAATCTGAGTTTTTAGATTTGACTGAGAGAACGAATAGATGTACTTGTGGGCGACCCCGACCCGCATTAATTTAAATACAATTTGTACCGGTCGTCGGCTGTGTTCTTAATGTTCGTCTTAGAGTTCCTTCTGGATATTTCGCGGCATTTATAGGATAACCAAGAGAGATTATGAAAAGGTGACTTTTGATTTGCATGATCAAGATCCTGATGTGGATTCAGGGGAGTCGATGAGACCGTTTTCCCGCGACATCGATCAAATAGATCCGGGTGTTTAAGTTCTGACAGATAAAATGAAAGAGGATGACTTACCTCGACTTGTTTGATGGTGACGAAGTAGATAAGGTAGGCGGAGCTCGCCAAGAACAAACAGATAAAGAAGTTGATGACAATCCTAGTTGTGAGTATTCCACATTTTTTGCCACGACTGTAATTCTCCCTTTCAAAAGCTCTCGATTGTTCCTCCAGATTACTCTGTGGGAATAGTATCGGCATTATAAACGACCTCATTTAAATACAGCCATATAAACCGGCTTTCAAATTGTGCGAATGCAAAAGAATATTGTGGTTTTATTTTGCTGTTTTACCATGATCTCCCTGTGAATAGATTTGTGTCGGAGGCCGCAATTTTTCTCGTCTGTCATACCCCAATCCCATCCAGCGAACACCTTGTTACAATAATGTCGGCTGCTTCCGTGATTGGAGACCAATCTCTCCTTAAATCCTTTCGCTGTACTAAAACAGAAAAGGTTGAAGGCTCAATAGAACTATCAAATGTAAATTCGATGATTTAACTGCTTGAAATATGCAGAAAATCTAAAAACTGCGATTTCAATGGAAACCCAATCCAAGAACACACTTTTTCACCATGGCCACCAATGAAAATCCAAGCGCGAACAGGACGACCAGCAGGAAGGCCAGCGGCATGTTGTAGTTGAAGTTTGTAAATGTCATATTTAGTTCCCGGTCCGAATAATATCCATAAAACAAAAAGGAATCTTCCATAAAGCCCTGGAAATAATTAACAAGACTAAATAAATAAAATCATTTTACAATGTATAATTTGATTACATAATTAACGACTCTTATTTGAATTACAAAGCCACAGACAAATCAATTAATTGATAATGCATGATGACAGTGATAGATAGTTGTTTATAAAGTTATCATATATAAATTGATTGCAGTAGTACCGTTCCTTGCAGGAAATCGAGCACATAGTCCACGATTGTGTGATTCGTCAGTGAAATGGAGTCGGAATACATAGCGCTGCAGTACAGTGACGTGTTCTGAGCCTCCGTCAAATTATCACTTCCTGTCACCGCAGCCGTATAGTCCTGAAAACGTACAAAGATACAACACATTCCAATCAACGGCTGAATCAGTCGAAAAACCTAAATCAACCGCATTACAGGAAGATATAGCTCACTTCCGATTTTATCATTAGAGGAGCGGACAGAAGACAGGAAGTTAATCTATAAAATACTTCGTACTCTTATCGTTAGACAAAGGGACAGAGGAGAGGAAGTTACGCTATAACACACTTTTACTACTCTATATCGACAAGGCCGGAATAAATAAACTGAGAACCAAAAACTTCCAACTGGAAAGGATATTCGTACATAGCAGTTTTGCCGATAAGGCCGGAACAATAAATTAATTTGTAAGTTCAATGATTTATTTTATTTATCTACTCACCAGATCTCCGAACGCCAGCTGAGGAACCAGGATGAAGAAGGAGAACGCAAGCGCGACGACAATATTAACTTGGAACAACCACTTCAGAAATTTAAAGTAGGTCAGAACGCCAGATCCAAAATAACCTGTTAACACAGAGGACAATTTAATATTGTGTTGTCACGACGATCATTATAATTTCTGTAAATTGAAGATCACGTGCGTACCGTCAATTCGCTTGAAAGACCCTCGGAACATAGTTGTCCAGGAACGAAACTCTTGCCAGTTTAAAGACGTCCTAATTTTACACCTGTAGCAACTCTGTTGATAAGAGCAGTATTTAAAACGGACATTGAAGAGTGCCACCTTCATCGTATACAATATTTAAGGTAAACACAAAAAAGTTAAAGGATACATACAACTTTTTGTTTGTAGCAGAAAAGGCTGCAGAACTCGGACGGTAGATCATCAGCTGCTGCTTGCATAATCGCGTCCCTGCGTGAAAAACGGAAATTGAGTTTAATGCGTATAAAAAACATTTCTTTCTTTTTAGGACAATCCGAGGATGTCGGACAGTTGTGGATTACCTCAATTTCCTTTTTACTGAGATCGATATCGGCATCTGTTTGATAATCTCGACCTGTTTCAGCCTGTCGATCTCATCAAAGTCGTCATCAACCGTCAGCTTAAGGCCTCTTTTCTCTGCCTCCGCCACCGTTTCTAAGGGAACAATTGTTTTGTAGAGACTTTGTGTGCATTTTGACATAAAGATATACTTTGTAAACATTAGATATTCTGGTAGTCCCACCCATCGAAAGAGTTCCTCGTCTTTTAGCCTGTAGATTCTTCGAGTTGTCAATTTGACGACGACGCTTTGATTTCTCGTTTTGAATTCTCCTTCTGGCCAAATGTGTTCCATGCATCGACTAGAAAAAAACCTCAGGCAATTTAGTTCACAAAATCGCCTAAATTTAGATGATTTGAGATATAAACTGATGATTCGTGGATCGACATTATTGATATTAAACAAAATGGAGATATCATAATCTAAGATATATTTGAGTTTATTAAAATTAACTTGCAATTTTAAAATTTTGCTTCTAAAAGTTGAGGATACAATATGCAATATTTAAATCATTGGAAACATACACACAAAAGGTCACATACATGTACATATTCATCGCACTTACCCTGTGAGCCATTTGACTGGGCATTTGCGCTGAAAACCTGTTTGCGCCTACGACAGCCTGTCCTGCAGCCCTAAACATGTTAGGTTTACCTCCTCCAAAAGCTGACAAAAGATTGACGAAAATTAAATAAAAGCTGAAATGCGCGCGTTTTTTAATGTGATAAGTTTTGCGAGATTTAAAACTGCCGCAGATCTACATGAATAATCTGAGAACTAAAGCCCACAAGCAGGAGCGGATATTTGTTTTGTCTAGTGTGGCCTTTGCAAACATCAACAACCTGTATATTCAGTAGAATTGTAGGTAGTTATCTAAAGCAATGTAAGTTTAACCTCATGTAGAAGAATTGGTATGATATGTGGATACTGATCAGCTATAAATCCATTGTAATTACTGACCGTGTCAAGTCACCATATTTATATTTTTATTCACCAGATTGAGCGAAAACGAAGAAAACTAAACTACAATATTGGATAAAATCAGGGACATTTACTCACCAGAGGGATGCACCTTGTTATCCATGCTGCAAGTCTTTATGTGCGCACTGATAAAAGCAGAGTAATACAGTTCTTTGTATCCTTCTGTCGCAAGCTTCAACCTTTCAATTTCAACTGCGTTTTAATTAGAACACTTGAGCGATGGCGTCTCAGTTGGTGGCGAGTTCCCATAATAAAGAGCATTAGTCGCTACAACAGTTTACCGCGGGGGGATTAACAGCTACTAACCTCACAGCACTGACCGGCCACGCGCTCACAAGTGGATTACTCTCCCTTAATAACTAGTCATGTAAATAGCACACATTTAAATCACGCGATTGACCGCGATTCGCTTTAAACATATATACTTTTCTTGATGCTTTAATGTCTACAGAAGCAGGTTACTGGGAAAGTGTGGCACAATGTTTGCTCTTTTGCAAAAAATGGTTTCGAGGAGCTCGCTAATTTGGGCAGAAATGCAGAACTTTAAGGGTCCAGATAATTGGTATTCAGATGTGGCGTTAAGCTTTGGGGATCTTTCGAATCCTTCTCGTGAATTCAGAAATCAAAGTGTCAGTCCGGACAAAATCTCGAGTCTGGTGACCACTGGACATTCTCAACTATTTTAACAGGAGCTTAACAAAATTGTCCCTCGAATTTGATCCAAACATGACATCTCGACCATTTGCTGCCATGAATCATAACTTCAAATAAGCAGTAGTCATTCATGCGTTCGGTCTCGAAACTTGTGACCCAGATGAAAAACACTTTCTTCATAATCGTATTAATTGCTTCGGTTATTAGTTGGAAGTACTTGACCCCGCTGTGGATCCAATTTCTCCTACTGATCAGAGGTCACTCACTGTGACATAGTAATCCTTAATCTTTAAATCCAAGCTAATCCGACTAGGTTACTTTCGGCAATGTTAAATCATAATTAAGGCGACAGATATTCATGTTCGGAGAAGATTTACACGATCATAAATTCTGATTATAAATATGAATAAATATAAATGCATGCATCAATCTTGATCGAGAAATCATTAAAGACAAGAATTTTATTAAATATAACCTTATACAAATATATGTATGTGAGGTATTATCAAACTCATACTTTTAGCACGAGTAAAAGTCAAGTTAAAAATGCCATACACGCCGACATTACTTAGTTTTTGTTTATACATGCGTGCGCGAAAAATGGTTTTGATGAATAATACACTTTATTAACAGGATATATACATTTTTACTGATACAACAGGTTATATGACCCATTCCAGAAAACAGACACACCTAACTGAGAGCCAATAATGATAATTTATGGGATAAACAAAGAACTAAACAAAGAGCGCCAGCGAAATGATTAGATATCATAATATGAAATGAATTCTTTAACTGTTTTAAATTGTTGTTAGAAAATAGTAAACTGTTTTTGCAAGCATGCGCAAATGAATTTGAGTTTTGATACACAAATACAAACTTAAACATAACAATTATCATGACAGCTTTCACTTTTAATATGTGCCTTTAAGGACTTAATATGAAATTTGGCAACGATGAAATATCGGTCATAAATCGGCTCAACCTTATCAAGACTGATTAATTCGACAATTTTGAGTATATAGTCCAATGTAAATTGTTGCTTGCCCAATAGCCTGCTTATAATTGTGTTATTGTGGGGTGGCAATGATACTGAAATTGAAATGGACAACAGTATTACATCGTGTTAGAATTAATATTCCGAGTCAGTAAATCAACTAGAATCGAAATATATATTCTCGTACTGGATTGTTAGATCAGTAATTCACTATTAATGTGTCCTATTATTGAATAACGTTTAACTTCGACCAACATCAAGCACCATATACATGTATCATGTTAATGGACAAACCAGGGGTATCAGTCGAAATATAAATCAACTTATTGTCCCATTATAGATGGTTTCATATGTATTAACACGGGCAATAGATATCTCAAATATATATTCTCGTACTGGATCGTTAGATCAGTAATTCACTATTAATGTGTCCTATTATTTGAAACATATAACTACGACCAACATAAAGCACCATATACATGTATCATGTTAAGGGACAAACCAGGGGTGTCATTCGAACCATAAATCAACTTATTGTCCCATTATAGATGGTTTCAAATATATTAACACAGGCAATAGATATCTCGAATATATATTCTCGTACTTGATCATTAGCTCGGTAATTCACTATTAATATGTCCTATTATTTGAAACATATAACTACGACCAACATAAAGCATCATACACATGTATCATGTTAAGGGACAAACCAGGGGTATCAGTCGAACCATAAATCAACTTATTGTCCCATTATAGATGGTTTCATATATATTAACACAGGCAATAGATATCTCAAATATATATTCTCGTACTGGATTGTTAGATCAGTAATTCACTATTAATGTGTCCTATTATTGAATAACGTTTAACTTCGACCAACATCAAGCACCATATACATGTATCATGTTAATGGACAAACCAGGGGTATCAGTCGAAATATAAATCAACTTATTGTCCCATTATAGATGTTTCATATGTATTAACACGGGCAATAGATATCTCAAATCACCTGTGCTGAAATGCATAACAGTCTAATTCTGCCCACTTGGAATTTCTGAGAATTTTACATACAGACTGTACGGAATAAGGAATTAGCGTCTATTCGTCCCAGGCCGCCACCAGAGCGTCGCCCTGTCTCCAGTAGCAACCATCGGCTACGGGAGCGTCGCCTTGTCCCCGACAGCCACCACCTACCACCGGAGCGTCACCTTGTCTCCGACAGCCACCACTTACCACCGGAGCGTCGCCTTGTCTCCGACAGCCACCACCTACCACCGGAGGGTCGCTTGTCCCCGACAACCACCACTTACCACCGGAGCATCGCTGGTCCGTGACAGCCACCACTAACCACTGGAGCATCGCTTGTCCCCGACAGCCACCACCTACCACTGGAGCGTCGCCTTGTCCCCGACAGCCACCACCTACCACTGGAGCGTCACTTGTCCCCGAGAGCCACCACCTACCACTGGAGCGTCGCCTTGTCCCCGACATCCACCACCTACCACTGGAGCGTCACTTGTCCCCGACAGCCACCACCTACTACCGGAGCGTCGCCTTGTCCCCGACAGCCACCACTTACCACTGGAGCGTCACTTGTCCCCGACAGCCACCACCTACTACCGGAGCGTCGCCTTGTCAAAATATTTTGAGCAACTGCAGTCTTATTGACATCCCCCGAATTTTCCCTTTGTTTTCCATTTCTTTTTTCTTTCTTAACAAAAACAATAGTGCGGCAGGTTTTTCGGGGAATCTTGTCCTGAGAAGGAGGGTATGGCAGGCAGTGTTTTTAAATAGCAATAGAAACGGGGGTGCGGGGGTCTAAGGCACATGCAGGCGGGCCTGAGAATCAATTGTTTACTTAACAATATGTACAATGTTTTTCGAGTTAGTAAAGTTTCACGAATGTTTCGCACATTATTTTGGCTCAGGAAATGACGATGATATTTTAGGCCAGCCAATATCGGAGGCTGAGAGGGAGACACAGGAGAACATTCGGTTAAGAGGGATGAAACGAAAAATTGAACTTTTCGGTAATTTAAGTGTTGGAATTGAGGAAGTCGATGAACCCATTGGTGATCGTTTACAGCGGCGTCCATCACAGCAATGTAAGTAAAGTGGTTAATGTTGTTCCGGTAAGGAAGAAAACCAGACTTAATATGCAGCCAATTTTATCGTAATTCAAATGCATTCCTGTTTACGTCTCTTTAATTGTTGAATTTTATTTTATTAAAGTGAAACCTGTGAAAACCAAGCGGATGTTCGTGTACTACGAGTCCAGCTCCGGTGACGAGGAAGAAGACAAGGATGAAATATATCAAGCGCCGGTAACAGCAATGTCTATACCCGTGAGAGAGGGAAACCGCCTGAGATTGGGAGAATTAAAAACGACAAGCAAGGCAGTTATAAAGCGTGTGTGTGCAGTGATGGGGAGGGGACCCAGCATGTATGATATAAACAAGGGACAGAGAGCTCCCGACACAAACTTTCAGGGCAATTCATCAGGAGCTGTGATACCGGAAAAATCACAAACAATTACATCTTCAAATCACGAAGCAATGGCAATAACTCACGAAACTGTGTTAGAACAACCCATATCTTCGTCACAGATGCACGGGACTATGTTAGAACTACCCAAATGTAAATCCTCAAAGCATAAAACCAAATCTAGATTTTCAAAGAACAAAACATCGTCAAAAACGTCAAGAATGCGTGAAACTCCTCTAGAACTACCCGAAACTATGTCTTCACGTGAAGAGACAACGATGAGAATAGATTTAACCGGTTTAGAGACACCAGAATCTACGTCACCGATAGAAGAAGCTGCGTCAGTGATACACGTGTCCTCCTCACGGTACACAAATCTGCCAGATCAGAGAGGCATGGACGCGAGGAGAGCGAAACGACGAAGAAATAAAAGTGCAATATCACCCGCATGTACATCATCATTGCACGAAACTACGTCAGAGCAGAGAGAAAAGAGCGCGAAAAGAGCAAAAAAACGAAAACGAAAGAAGGCAAAAACACTTGATGATCATGATGACCAACTTGCTCAGTCATCGACAAATCAGGCGCTCCAAAAAGATTGTAATTGGCTGACAGATTTATCAAATTTACCACCCGAGCCCACGGAACTGTTACAACATAAATAAATATGACGCAGTAAATCAACATTTCATCCAGTTTATTGTTTATAGCTCATGTACTTTAATATAAGGTAATTAATATAATATCCCATATCAATGTGACTAGTTAAATTCGTTAATAATCATACGCTCAGCACATCATACATCAATTCTCACATAACAACTGGATAATTAATAATGATTTGATCAGGCAACTCAGTTATTGCACAAATCCCGAAATTCCCACGTAAATAAGCGACACTCCTCTATCATTGCATGCATCATTTCGCCATCCTAAAATGCAAAATAAAAATATACAACTTTGCATTACTCTCCTCGTCTACGCTGAATCTACGATAAGCCAATTCACTTTAATATAATCAAATCGAGTGAAGACAACACAATATTTACAGGAAATATATTAAGCTGGGCTTAAGCTTGAAGGAAATATTTACAGCATTGTTAAAACTAGCCAAGTATGTGAATCGGCAGCATATATACAAACATGTACACGTGCAAAACTTTCATAATCAAAATGTACTAGTATATACATGTATTCACATACTCTACACTCGTACAACAGACACACTCGTTGGGCGATCATAGATAAATATATGTAATAGAACAGGTTTTGTAAGACGTAACATTTAGCTAATAATATATACATATAATTTTAGTGGCTTGAATACGACGTGAATGTTAAGACCTGTTAAAGCTAAGCCAAAATATTAAGCGAAGCATATGCCTATGTACATGTGCGTTTATATACATACGGTAAGCGATTTAATAGGATTATTTTTACAGTTGAATCCCTTAACTAATCTAAATCAGCAGTCAATATTTCTGCCTAACCCGCTCCATCTGTCCGGTACAGGTAAGAAGTACTGATCCATAGCTTCGATAAACCGACTTCTGTACAGCTCGGGTGATACGACGGTGGGGCTCTTTCCTACAGTGCACAAACCCATGATACATATTGTTATAAACTAAACAATAAATTCGATCATGCGACCGATCAGAAAGAGAGCAGTTTTAAGGGAATGAAACGCTTTAGTAGTAGATCTAATTTATAGGAATCAGACGACTGACCTTGTCCTCCGAGAATATTCTTTGCTATCGTTTCCAGCTTTTTATCCCAAGTAAACGTTCGAATATAATCTATAAAAATGAAAGCATTTGGTTTGCATTCATGGTATCGCAATTTCGAGTAAAAATAGATACATAGCACATTCCCTGATTAAGAATTAACACTTATTAAATGCTAATGACAAATCTTACCTATAATACCGATGACCAGTTCCTTGTTGGTGTCGTCCAGACCGACTAGAAGCGAGTAGTCCATCACTAATATACCGGACAGGAATTGTGTGTCGTTGTTGATGGCCAAGCTTAACACTGTCTTAGAGTGTGGCCGGATGTACAACGGCTGGTCCTGACTCACTGC